>NW_022258401.1:13817-24820 GCF_009602425.1 Actinia tenebrosa | reverse complement strand
TCAGTATTGATTAATGGAGTTGCGGTCTTCAAATTATGAAGGTATAGACTTTCAATATGTTAATGACTGTAAGGTCAAAAGGTAGCTAAAAAGTATCATCATCATCATCATCATTATACTCATGATTTCCACAACGCTTAACGTAATGTTGGTGTCTTATAAATGGCCAGCATCTAGTACAGTATTACAAATAAAACAAATACACAAATAACTGCTATGACGTCGCAGTCAGTAACACACTTTTTACTATGAATAGCACTGGCTTTCTTCATTTATTGTTTACACCTACTTGCAAGAAGGTTGACATACAAGAATAGAACATTTGTAATTGAGTGAGAAAGGAATTCATTAAAAGACAAAAGAAAAAGTTCAGCTTCAGTGATCTTCTTTTGCTTTTTAATATAATTCCTATTCCACTAAATCACTAATGTTCTATTTTCGTATGACAACGTTCTTGCAAGTAGGTGTATATGAACGATTGGAAAACCAACCTTTTGCGCTTGAGGTACACGTATGCAACTATCACAATCACTATGACAACAATGATCGCCAAGGTAACCACGACACTAACAACCGTCGACGAAACTCCACTTGCTTTCGCATCGAAATTTGGTTTCGCTGTAGTCTGAAATTAAAAAGATCAATGTTCGTAACTATAGCTGTAAAACTTTTGGTTTAATGCATCGGTCATGTTAAGTGATCCATAGTCCATTACTTACATTTGGAGCTAATGTTTTGGCGGTTGCTGGTATTACAACAGAAACGTTTGTTATAGGTATTGCAGAACTTGGACTTGTTGTAATAGAGATGACGTTTTCTGCACCTAAAGCCGACGAAATTAGATCGAAGTTAAAGTTAAAGTTACGAATTTTTTTAAAGAAAAATAAAGATTTTTTTGGTAGTACTCACACTGAAATGTTCCTTTAAGCTTGAATAAGAGGCAAGAGTTTTCTTGTTGACAAATTATATTCAGACTTATTATCCTGCCCAGCAAGTGGGCACTAATACGAGTACCAATTGTAACCTAAAGAATGAACAAGTGCCATATATTTTAACGAGATTGTTAAAAAGATGAAACTTTCTGAAATTATTATACAGCAATGATAAAAGGGTAAATTTTACACCGTGAAAAGATGAAAAAAACTTTGTGACGTTTCGGACGCTAGTCYTTCGTCGGAGTTTTTTWAAGTTTTTTTCCTCTTTAAACGGTGTAAAATTTATTTTTTTATCATTGTTGTTTCATTATAAACACCGACTCAGCTCACACTAGCTTTTAGCTAGTTATATATCTCTTTGAAATTATCATACATGAGGAAGTTGACGAAAGGCGCAATTAATAATCGCAAACCGATTTCTTGCCAAACTTCAAAACCTGAAAAGGTTTTCTATATCTCTTGTCGCGCCTATATTACATCATCTTGCTCTCTCTCCCACACATCTAAGGCTATAACAAACGTCTAACTAACCCTAGGCCGGCTGTTAACAGTCCTCCTTTCCCCGGCTTCATTAGAGTCGATTTTTTTCTAATTTGATCGCGCGGGGAGTTGGGGTGGGTGTACCTAAACAAAGCCAACGAAAAGAATTTGCTACAAAACGAGTTAGCACACATCCCCTTGACAGCTATATCCCCAAAGACTTTAAATCTGAGTTAAAGCAGTAATTGAAGGATTTAAAACGATTTTCGTTACACTTTGTCAGGTTTGTAACGGTGTTATCAGTCTGTACTTGTTTTATGAACTTTTGCTTACATTGTATGTATGGCCATTTGGGGAAAAAAGTCCTCTGTATTGGATGCTAAACCATTGGCTAAACGACTGTGAATCGATCCCAGCCGAACTACCATCACATTTGAAGTATCGAGATTTCGTTTGGTCAACTGAACATCCACTTGAAGGCAGAATTACGTTGTAGTGTGTACTTTGGTCCAAGATCCTGATCGGGTAGCCATCTAGCTCAGATTGGAACTTGTATTTACAATTGCCTTGTAAACGGTAAGTATGACAGTCATGAGACAAAAGTTTCCCTTTAGTTTTATACCTCAAACCAGAAATTCATAAACCTCAAATTCTTGATTATAGCCGGAATTTAATTTAAAATTTGTTGTTGTTTTGAAAAACAAATCACCCATGTCGGTTATGAAAATGAGATATTGAATCCAGTAAATCCTAAATACTGAGTACACACGAACTCGATCAACTGATATTTTGATGAAATCCACCAAAGAAAAGGCGACATAATATAAGTATCTGTTTTAGTTATCGCTTTAAGACCTTCGCTGATAAAGACCTTTTGCGTCACCTATCTATCAAAGTACAGGTTTAGATGCACAAAGCGAATCTATTGATATCGAACTGAGCGGAAATACAAACTAACAAACCTGTTTGTTTTCTGACTTCAGTGTTAGCCAGACATGTCCAGGATCCAGAGTAGAAACCAAACGTGGCTTTCTTAAAATCGGAACATTCACAATGACAAGGCTGTGAATCGAGAGGTAGAGCTTTCCAGTTTGTGCAGTACGTGCTACTGCTACTGCTACTGCATTTCGAGTCAGGAAGTTTAAACTGATCCACATCAGTCCAATGATCTCCATCACCAGGATTTCGTATAATTGTAATCATATCTTGACTGACTGTAAAATAGACCTGTGTTAAAAAGACGAAATGGCCGAAAGACGTCAAGACCTCCATGGTCGGATTCTAAATTCAGGTATTTATTACGACAAATAATAAATATGTTATAGGCATGGTTTCATGGGTTTATGATGTTGACGGAAATAGGACTATATATTGCACTCGTCTTTAGACGTCAATTATAACACACCACAGGGACCCCAACTTCATGACTTGCATCAGTTTAGAGCAAAAAAACTGCGCATGTGTTTTTTTGTGTCATACCCATCAATCCACGCGGCGGACAAAGTGGTGCACGGTGTCCGAGGTCTCATTCTTTTATTAAAGTTGGTYCACGTTTGCAATAAAAGTAAATAGCAAGCACTAATTTGTATAGGGAAAATGCTGTAAAATGCTTATATAAATAGCTTTCGCTTGTTATGAGCGGAAACTCCACCTTCCTCCTAATATCTGGTGTCGAGTTTCTCTTTTCATTTCTGATGCTAATTTTAACCAGTTGACACAGCTTCTCTTTTTAGGGAATAAGTCACATGACCTGATACTGAAAGTCGTCATAAGCCAAAAAAGGAAACCTTCCGATTCCGACGACCATTGGACTCCGATCACGAATCCTTTTTTTAATTTTGTTTTTAACTCCGTCATAAGCTGTTTCTGATTTCGATTCCGTTGCTAGCTGAATCAGTAAACCAGCCATTAATAAGAAATGCACAAATATACAAATACGTAGCGAGTAGGATAATCTAGTTTGGACTGCGGCGTTATGTTTAAATTAGGGGCATTTGGATGAAAATGGATAAAAATTGGAAATGACTTTAAACTTAGTTAAACGTATCTGTATGACCCCAATAGTAGCCAAGCAACATATTTTCTTCACAGCAAAATGTGTCGGATAAAAGTTATTAATTTTATGCAGCATGATAAACTGTGAGTAAATCAGTGACGTCATTTACTCAACCCTATATTGTTCTTTTCTTTTAACCCAAAATTTCTCAAATGCAAGTGGCTCCCAGGCGAAAATTTTGACTAATCTGGTTTACATAATCATAATTGAGTCAAATTATCCGCAAATACTTCAATTATTCGGACTTTGAAAAATTGGGGCGTTTTCATCCAGGTGCCCCGTTAAGAATTATTCCTTTTCAACTTAGACTCATCAGCAACCGTTTTTCGTATCGGGTCGAAAACGGCTGCCGAGGAAACTATTTCCTACTCCGTCAAATCAAAGTCCAGTAAAGCTAAGTATTTTTAAAGGTTTTCTTTACAATATTTTATCAACCATTTATCCTAGTTTGCTTTTATCCTGGTTGTTTTTTAGTTTCATTTCCGAAAAAGATGATCTCCGTTTTTTAGTGTCAATGCAAACTACTTTGACGATCGTATTCTTCTTTGTTGACTCGAAAGCTTTCCTCTTCTTTGGAGTCACATGACAGCTTGAGGTCCGTTAGGATTGGCTTTCCCAATCGAGGCGCTCATACGTCCGTGTTTACGCTTGTTGTATCGGGCTCCTCAAGGACTAGATACTCTGGCTCGAGGACCTGAGACGGAGGTCCCTCATTCACGGTATTCTCTGGCGCCATAATAATATTGTTTTCAGCAAGGGGACGTTCAAGGAAATTATACACGGGACCATCATCTGCAGTGGAGTATAATGCCCCTTCCTGATTAAGCCCTTGTTGTTTGTGCTCCAGTCTATTATATGGAGCTGGTTGGGGTGCTATATATGCTGTCTGTGGGTCGTCAAATGCGTAGCTATATATACCTTAAATGTAAAATGCATAATATATAAGGTCGACCAAGCATTCCAACATTTCAAACATTCTCGTACCCAGGCCTGTAAACCACGCGTAATCTGATAAGCAAGATCTTTATCTCATTTTTCTCTTTCTATTATTTCAAATTCTATTTGACGTTGAGCTTTTTTCCCCTTTTTTCCTTGATTTTAATTGATTAAAAGTAACCGGAGACCATACTCTCAGACCTGAATGCTGAAGCATTGTATGGTAGCGCGAAGTATTTACGGCTATGCCCAGAGATTTCGACCCCGACACCGCTATCCCGGGAGGAATTGCAGACTGATTAGGGAGCTCGGCCGGAGCCTAAGAGAGAGGTTAGTCGGCCCCTAGACCGTAGATGATTAACCCCTTGCTATGACCAGCATACCAGAAATGTTGTTTGTGTCGCTCAGTCATGACTACGCACCCATGGTCCCCCCTTTCCATGTGGGATGCGTTTTGACCAAACGCGACGTACATTTTCTTTCCAATTCGGGGTAAGGATTTAAAAAGTTCATATTCCTTAAGGAACAAGTTTATTTTACATTTTCGTTTCCAAAATTGAAAGTACCTGAACGTGTGGATATGCATATTCGCAATTTAATCCTTACCTCCTGCCTGATCAACTGGTGCGTTCATGTTACGTTGTTCTTCAGGGATCTCAGCATAGACAGGGTCTTCATCCACCGTCTTCTTCTTCGCTTGTGTTGATTTTGTTTTCCTGACTAATAAAGAAATTCAATCCACGTTTAAAAAGATGATGACTACTGATCCTAACCACTAATTCACTTTGTGGCATGATATATCTATAAGTACCAAAATCAATTGTATCAGGATTCCAGAAAGCATACCGTGCCCGGCCGTATCATATATAATTGTACTGGTAAAAAACAAGGATGAGTGTCTTACCGCGGCGGGAAGAGATATAATCTACGAGCCATACCGCTTCACCCCTGAAATACAATGTCAAATCAGTTTGGTATCGTGCCGGTTTACCTACACCGGCTTTTTCTGTTACTGTGCTTCTCAATAAGTACGCGCAATCGTCTTGGTTTAGGTGGACGTCAATCAAGGCGTTACCATGAGATTAAATAGAAACGTACCTTCTTTTTGTTTTCAGACAATATCATGGAAAGTAAAACTTCGATTGACGTCCACCAAGTAACATTTTGGGCATGTTTTCGTACACCGTCTTTTTCTGTTACAGTGCTTCTCAATAGGCAAGCGCGGAATTGTCTTTCATGGTCAAGGTGGACGTCAATCAAGGCGTTACCATGACATTCCATAGGAACCTGCCTTCAGTGAAAATGGTGTGTTTTCATACAATGTCATGGAAACACTCTGAAAGTGCACCAAAACTCTATTTTTCCGCGACTATAAATAGATACAGCGCGTACTAGCATGCCATATCTCGGCCACTAGAGATGACTAGTTGGCCTAACCCAGTGAAAAACCTTTCCATGCATAGCCCTTCAGTGATCGCTATGAATGATTAGCAACAAACCTTTTTCGCTTGAGGTACACGTATACAACTATCAATATCGCTATGACAAGAATGATCATCAGGGTAACCACGATGCCAACCACAGTCGACGAACCTCCACTTGCTTTCGATTTCTCTTTTTTCCCACTTTCATTTGGAATTGCTGTGGCCTAAAAAATATTTTAAGCGATGAAACATGATCGTTTAATGTTTTATCAAAGATCCGTCGCCCTTTACTTACATTTGGAACTGCTGATACTGTTGCTGTTGCTGTTGCTGTTATCGGTATTTTGTCAGACGCTATTCTTGTAGGTGATGATGGTTTTGCAGTTGTCGCGAATGTGACGTTTTCAGCACCTTAAACCAACATACAACCAAATTTATCAATTCTGATAAACTTATCTTCCTCCCCAGGTGTCTCTTTTCTTTTACGTTCTYGGCATCGTTGGAATCCCTCTGTGATAATGGAAGGGAGATGTGTTGGGGAGAGAACACGGGTCGCTAGGTCTCAGTCTCCTACGGCTTATCACCACGGGTAGCCCGCCGACAAATTATATTGAATAGACCTTTTTACTGATACGGCAGCCATCTCGAAATATGGGATACCGAGGGGGCAAAACTAGAAAATTAATAATGCATAGAGTAGCGGGGTGACCCAGTTTTCAAATAAATTGGAGTCTTGGTGTTTTGCATATTGTTCCAATTGCCTGGAAATTCAATTGCTTTTTAGATGTGCTTATCTAGTTGAAAAGCGTAAAGTTATATAAAAAGACATCCTGCCAGCTGTGCAGTCCAGAGATTGCCCCCTCGGCATCCCATAATTTCTTGCATAAGGCAATAGAATGCAAGATGACGACCCGCCGTATCGGTAAAAAGGTCTATTAAGTTTCAAAGCAAAGAAAGACGCCTGTGATTAAATGATTAAATAATTTAAATAAGAGATGTTTTTTAAACTTACAATCTATAGTTCCTTCGAGCTTGAATAAGAGACAGGATGTTTCTCGTTTTGTGCAATTAATATTCAGACTGATTATTCTTCCCTGTAAAACATCATCAACGTCAGACCCGATCGTTAGCTGAGATAAAAGAAAAAAAGCACTTTTAAGTATTAAAAATAATATAGGTCAGTTAACGAGAAATATGTCATACTACTTGTGGGTTTATAAGGTGGTTCGATTCTCATAGTAATTTCTTCTTTTAACCTACAACATGCATGCACCCCAAGAATGAACACGATAATTTATGTAATAGTAATGGTCGTCGTTAATGAACAAATGGTACCAACCTTGTATCTATAACGAGTAGGCCTTTTCAATTTGTCCTCTTGAGTGATTGTAAACCACGAATTCGAATCGATTGTAGCCCAACTGCCATCACACGTAAAATAACGCGTTGTTTTTGATTCTACTGAACATCGTCTGGAAAGCAGGATTAAGTTGTATGATTGATCTTGCTCCACGATCCGTAGTGGGTATCCTATAACTTCGGATTCGAACTTGTATTTGCACTCTGAAAAGTGATTAGTTTCATAAAGTGAAAGTGTTTTTGTTATATAAAAACTCCTATAAAAATGCCCAGTGAAATTTCTAAATGCTTGAGGAAATACCATCAAACCCTGTAACAACTGTCAAGATGATCTAAATACATAAGTCTATTGTTGTTTTGAAAAAACAAATCAATCAAGTATTGCTCGTCGTTTTGCGGATACATTCTAACAAATCACATTACACCTAGGATTGAGTACGTTCTACTTTGCCCATATCAATTATTTTTCTGACATTCAGGGTTTTTTTTTTTTCAAATCTACTTTCCTCATGCAAAGTAACAAATGCCAATTTATAGGCGAAAACATCAAATGACATCAAATGAAACGAGCGGAAATAGACGACATTCAGTTCGGAATAATAAACAAGTGCTCACTACAAACCTGTTTGTTTTCTGACTTCAGTGTTATCCAGACATGTCCAGGATCCTAAGTAGAAACCAAAAGTGGCTTTCTTAAAATCGGAACATTCACAATGACAAGGCTGTGAATCGAGAGGTAGAGCTTTCCAGTTTGTGCAGTACGTGTTACTGCTACTACATTTCGAGTCAGGAAGTTTAAACTGATCCAAGTCAGTCCAAAGTCCTCCATTACCAGGATTTCTGAATATTGTAAGAATTTCTTTTCCATTAGCAAAATACAGTAACTGCAGTAAGAAAGCAAGAAAGACGAAATTGTCGAAGGAATTCAAGACCTCCATAGATTCTGACATCTGGTATTTATTACGTCGAAAAACGAATATATAATAGTTTCACTTTATGGCTTATGATTCTTCACCGGAAGTCAACAAAAAAAATGTCAATCATACCACACCACAGGACTCCCAAAACTGTTACTTGCTCGACAAAGAGGCAAAGAACCGAAGCAAATTTAACGTCAGTTGCAGTCAGAAAGAAATAAAAAAAGGTCATTTACTTTTTTTTATAATTCTCAATAAATTTCTAAAGAAATAACATATTTAAAAGTTAGTTTCAGTCGTGCTTGTGATGTATGTGGGTTCCCTGCGTCGTACCCATGAATCAACGCGTGTGCGGTTACATTTCCTTGGAAAACAGTTCACTTGCTCGCTCACATTTTCTAATTTTTTGAAACTTCACTAAGTTTAATTCTAATTTATCGTTAAACAAAATAATAAACAAATAATAAATACAATTTACATCGATCATTGCAAGTAGTAAAGCCACAAAGAATTAACACTTTCACCGTATCTCCCTAAAAGCTTTTACTTCATTCTACGATACACTATTAATTTTAAAACATGTAGGCTGCCATGAAATTCAGTTTCACTTTCTTGTATGTTTGTCTATGATGATTGGTAGTTCTGGCATCAGATTGTTATCCTTGAGTTCCTGATAGACTCCTTCTGCTGTCTCAGGAGCACTTATTCACCTCCGATTGGTACCTCATACTCTTCATCATTATTTAACATTGTTACATAATCTCCATCATCAGTTAAAATCATCGCACCATTCTGCTCTTTTGAACTTGGAAGATCAGTCAATTCCTTATTGATGTATCCCAAGTTCCCACTCTAATTGTAGTCGCTAATATRTTCCTCCCTTTACTACCCCCCTGGGTACTATTTTGTCCACCGGCTCTTGTTTTTAGCACGAAGTCATTGATATGTCTGTCTTCGTAGTCAAAGTTGGTTTGGTTTTCATTCAGACTTGGGTCGCCAGAAAACTCATAATCGTATGCATTATCTGTAAACGGAAAGAAAAAAGTTCGTATTCTCATTTGGTAAATACCGCTGTAATCTTTGAATACAGGCTCATTTGTGCAGCAGCAAAAGTCAGCAATAATTCAAATAATTTTCAGCTTGGACGTTTATTTTCTAAAATCCCATTGATATTTTCTGTTGGTATCTTGGTATCTGTAAATAGTCGGGAAGTAGCCGGGTATCATAGAAAACAGTGTTGTGTATCATCATTTTGGAATTTGGCCAAAAAATTTGGATGGCAAGTTGTATGATAGACTTCCGTTACAGCACGGTTCTGTCGTCTATATTCCTGCATATTTTTCAGTTACTATTAATAAATTCCTGAGAATCTACTGAAGCCGCTCTATTTTAGGTAAATTACCATTCTTCTGATTATCTTGTAAGCCGTTTCCGTTCTGCTGTTGGTTCTTCACATCTGATACTTATTAAGGGCGGATTGGCCTTTATTGTCACTTCACTTTAAGTATACAAGCCACAATCTACTTACTTATATATAAAGGGGGGGGGGGGGGGGGGGGGGTACTCCCCTATATTTGTTATACGGGTATGTATATGCAGTGAAGTCTGGGGTTCTGAGGTTTCTAAAAATGACCCTATAGAACTTGTTCATACCAAATTTTGCAAAATGTTACTCGGAGTGGGAAAATATGCAACCAATTCTGCCTGTTATGCAGAACTAGGTCGACTCCGTCTGCATGTAGCTGCAAACTTAAGATGCATAAGATACTGGCTTAATCTAGTTACACCTACATCGAGCCATAAAATTACATTCTTAGTATATAAAGAAATGATAAGCTCCAGCCGTAAAATTYGCTGGAGCCAAAAAGTAAAAGAGTCATTATTAAAAAATGGGCTGGGTGATATATGGCTAGAAGTAAATTCCAATACCTCTCGCCAGCCAAACGTCTTTGTTACTATCAAATCGAGATTTGTAGACATAGAGAAACAAAATTGGCTCGGGGAGATCTTTAACGATTAAAGGGACACCCCTGGCCAAAAGAACAAATTAAGAACGTATCGCCTCTTCAAAGTTAGTTATACGTTAGAAGGTTACTTAATAAATGTAAAAAAATTCAATCACAGAAGAGCCTTAACTAAGCTGAGAATAAGTAACCATGACCTAGAAATTGAAAGAGGCATATACTCTAGTTACAAGAAGGTATTGGAAAGGAAGTGCTTTCATTGTACTGATATAATAGAAGATGAAAGACACTTCTTAATTAAATGTCCTCTATACTCCAAACTTAGAGAAGAGTTTTTAATRCAAAATAACATAAGTAACTTCCTTACGGAGGAACAATTGTTCCTGAATTTGATAGATCCTCCCCATATTTTACAACCAGCTGCAGCAAAATACGTTTACAATTGTTTTGCTCTGCGGAGTGAAAAAAAGCAAMAACAACAAAACAAATAAAAATCAATACTTTTATAATATTGCATAAAGATGATTAGGATTAGTAACGCATTTTATCGAAATAATTATATGAACATTATATATACAGAATATATATGTACGTATGACGTGTATGTGTGGAATATGTGAATATAGATATTATGCACATACATAAACATACGTATATATTCATTACTTATTTGGATCTAAGTTGATGTGCAACTTTGTACAAAACGCCAAATAAAATATGTCTGTCTGTCTGTTTGTCTATGTGCCGCCCTATAGGGTATGGTTTTTCAGTTTTTGGGTCTAGGGTAGGGTATCATTTTTTGCCATTTTGTCTGGGATAGGGTATCATTTTTGTCTGGGATAGAGTAAACGATTTGGTCGTTTTTGTCTGGCGAATAGGCTACGCTTTTTGACGGCACAAAAACAATAAAAACGTTAGTAAATATTGATTGC
>NW_022258401.1:0-11883 GCF_009602425.1 Actinia tenebrosa | reverse complement strand
TGCCCTGACTTAGGTCAGCCCAGAGGTTGTTTCAGCGTCCTAACTGTTAGTTAGCCATGCCCTGACTTAGGTCAGCCCAGAGGTTGTTTCAGCGTTCTATCTGTGAGTTAGCCATGCCCTGACTTTGCTCAGGCAAGAGGTTGTTTCAGGGTATCGCTTTGAAAATGCAACATTTATTGTAAGTAAACTCTATATGAGCACTGGCTTCCTTACCAATACTTGATATTCGATCCATCAGCCACACATTTTCACCTCTAAATTAAAAAACAACCATTCATGATCCATTAGACAATGTCAATGTTCTACCAATTAAATATTTTTTGAAATGTCGCTGTGCAAGATTAGGTAAGCTGGTTCGGATTTTTTAAACACCAACTTACTAGAGCTAAGTTTACTCGCGCAAATTCCATTCCATTTTCTCTATAGCGCAGAAAAACGTTGCAAGTCATAGAAAGTAGGTCTACTTTTCCTGTAACAAACACGTAAAAGAGGCGCGTAACTATACGTTACACGTATAAAAAAGCTCGTACAACGCGGCAAAATGTTTCTTCATGAGAAAAGGTGCACAATTACCTTTAATTGCCATGTTTAGGTTAGTTTAGTTTACTACCTTTTTCTTTTCCTAATTATGAAAGCAACGATGACAGCCACTATGATCACAAGGATGATGATGATGACAATAGCTGCTACAGTCCCTGATGATGCTCCACTTTGACCACCAGACACATTTGGCTGACATAAATAGTGATATATATAATTAGCTTGAAGATAAGGGTAAAAAATCAAATCAAGACGTATAGACGATTAGATATATTTATATCGGGAGCATTGAGGGGGAGGGAGGCTGGAGGAATTCAGTAAAGTTTCATCCAATTTTTACAAATCCCAAAAGGAAAAATCTATTCTTTTTTTTTTGTTTTTTGTTTTGTTTTTTGAATACACAAAGTTTGCTCCCTCCATCGTGAGACTACTGAAAATTACATTGGCTTGGGAGGGTTTCAATATTTATTTAAATAGCTTACTTCAGCTTGAATAAAGCATTTTCGAATTCATAAAATAGGCCTAGGGCAAACGTCGAACTTTCCATGCACCGAACTCATTAAAAACAATAGATATCAGGTGATAATGAGGCGGCATTCTTTGATGTAATTAAGTTCGGTGCATGGAAAGTTCGACGTTTGCCCTAGTTCTCATTTACTCAATGTCACCCTCATTTCATTGATTCATGAATACCAACAGTCGACATAAAAAACAAAAGGACCATTCCTTTTATCACCCATGCAATGATAACGTAAAGAATGCACAACTTCAACAATAAAAACACTTTCAAATTCCACGGACCTTCTCACAGGAATATTTTAAATAAATTAAATGGTTTCTAACCCTGAGTAGAGCAACAAAATACGATACTGGAGTATTACCTTTTTGGTTGGATCCACAGGACCTTCGAACACGAAACAGAAAAGGATAAATCAGTACCTACAGCTAGTGACAAACATTGTATATGCCTTGTACAAACAGTTACGCAGAATATCGCCCAAGCAGATAAAAAATACATGGGATTTCGATCTAAACAACAATGGTAAGTAATTGTAAGTAAGCATGGCTTTTTGGAGTTTTCAAAAGTGTAGTTGCATTTGAAATTCTGCATATAATTGAATTATTACAATTATTCTATCATGTTAATTCATAACATTTATAGCGAAAACTAGCTGACATTATTAATTTGACATCTTGACTTTTGAGTTAACTTACATGATATTTTTCCAGCRATCTTGAAAAGAACGCAAGATGATTTCGACGCAGAATTACAATTAAGCTGTAATTTTACAACTCGTCCTGGCAACACAGCATTTTTCGTGATCTGTTGGTAAAATTAAATGTTCAAACTCGTGTTCATACGCAACTTTTGTACTTGGTATTGAAAACTGATATCCCCATAAATATTGCATGGCAATGGGGTTTTTAGATGTGCCACTAGCTGCGTTCCTTTCGAAATTAAAATTGACTTAACTTCTACTATTTGAAAAGTTGTTGCAAAATGTATAGATAGTTGCACTTTCATGACGATTGTCAGGTTTGCATCAAATTACAAGGGAAGCTGCAGTTTTGCAAATTGCAGAAAGTGCCCAGTGTCACAGGGAACCAAACTTTTTCAAGGGGGAGGATCTTTGACAACCATAGTTAAGGGGAGTGGAGGCCTAGGTGAGGGGATGGTGAGGTTTTCTTCTCTATATCCTCCGTCTCCCTGGTCCGATATCAGTTACAGACCCATGGGTTTCAACAGGCACATTTATGTGGAAACAACTTTACTGTTTTTTATTTAACGTATGCCTCTCTGGATAGAGGGAGCGGGTACATAGATAAATATGCAGCTCAACATTGGAAAAATGAGTTCAAATTGCTTTGGAGTAATCCAAAACGCAACTTAAGCAGTAATAGTTAATGTCCGGTTTACCTTAAGCTCGTAATCCCAGTGAGGTTCATTGTCGTTTCGTGGAAGTCGTAGTAGTTGAAAAACATCAGAGTTCTCGTTTAAACCCAATGTGGACCAAGAACTATCACAATTCAAGTATCTTGATGATGCGATGTCAATCTTACAGGAATACGAGGGTAGACTCACTATAAATTGTGGTTGCTGCCGTAGTGTTTTCCACACTTGAATGGGAAAACTATCATGCTCGGATCGGAACTTGTACGTGCACCCTAAAATGAAAGTGTAACACAAATCTGTAATGTTTAACTATCACCCTTTCAGAATGGAGCGTGGTGGGGCCAACAATATTGGACATTCTGAAAGAAGCCTTAGTCAAACTCCCCATCCCTGGAGTCTATGGAACTTAAACCCACATCCCATCTTTGAATCATTAAAAATAGAAACAATTTAAAATTTCTATCCTTGGAATGAGTTGCTCTCAAGTGGCTTTCTCTTTTTAGAGGCTATGGCCATGACAATTTCCTTACCCGTGAGGGGGGCGGGGGATACGCCAAACAAAGTCCCTGCGCGGGTGGCATTCCTTAATCTCTAAAATCCAAATTCCCAGGAATAGCCAAGAAAAAGCCTCTTCCTCCCTACCCTTAAGGGTTCGATAAGAACCAACATGGGTGCCTCCGGGTACATATATACACTGTATTTCATTTATAGTTATTTTTATCATTCATGCAAAGATATAACTAATGAACTTCATAGAAGATTTCGATTTCTTTAGGAACATCAAACTTTTGCCATACTTGATTTCGATTATTTAGACATTCATAAAGAAACTAAAAAAAAAAAAACAGCGTCGAGCGAGGCTGTTCGAAATCATTTGAAAATAATCAATTAAACCATCCAAGCCCTAAGTAATATCATTGCATTGTTCGACACTATACATTATATAATTATAAAACAAACTAAAATATGGAAAAGAGCGATATATAAATATCATATGAGCGTAATAGCACAAAAGAACAAATCAATTTTAAAAACAACACAACACTTTTAAATTCGACTTGTTACAAAGCCATCTTCAGTTAAGTGAAGCTAATTACAAGTTACAAGGTTATATATACACCTACTTGCAAGAACGTTGACATACGATATTAGAACATTAGTGATTTAGTGAGAAAGGAATACATTAAAAGACAAAAGAAAAAGTTTCATCTTCAGTAATCTTCTTTTGTTTYTTAATATAATTCCTATCCCACTAAATCACTAATGTTCTATTTTCGTATGACAACGTTCTCGCAAGTCGGTGTAGGCGTTTTCAAAAGTATAAAATTACAACGGTTCGAAAATTATTAAAACAAAAGATAAGCGTAAAATAAGCAGTAACCAATATAAAATTACATATGAATAGTAGTGTTGAAATGTTTGACCTGAGTATTAAGCTCAGGTTTACAACTATCGATGAAAAGAGCTTCTTTTRTTTTCAACTGATAACCAGTGACAGCAGAATCTATTATCTTAAAACATTCAAWTGAAACAGATTCCTTACAATTGGGAGAAGAAGCTAAATGTTTGAATACATGTGATGACTTATCCTTGTAAATTGTAATTAGCTTCACTTAACTGAAGATGGCTTTGTGACAAGTCGAAACATGTCYTTCAAATTTAAAAGTGTTGTGTTGTTTTTAAAATTGATAAATATCATAACTTTCATCATAATAACAAACCTGCGTGCGTTCTGAATTCAGTGTTTTTCTGGCAATTCCAGGATCCAGCGTCAAAACCAAAAGTACTCGCATCGTAAGGACAATAACATTCACATTTCCTTGCAATAATAAATGCTCTCATGTGAAATCTTTGACAATCTGACTGAGAAGACGTTCGGTCACACATCGATGACGGAATTATAAATTTATCACCTTTATAGAAAGCTAGAGTTCGTGTGATGTTAAAAGTCCTTTCTTCGCAGTGAATAGAAGCAAATACAGTCAACAAGAGAATACAAAGAAGGAACGCCATGTCTAACATTGAGTCGACAAGCAAATATTTTTGATGAGCCTTACTTGGTGATGACTTCAGTCATTAGGAAATGACGAGATTAACTTCAGGTTACTGACGTATTGCACGGACACTGTACGTCATGTTGCAACTGAATGACTTCTAATAGAAACACCGACGCAGCTCACACTAGTTTTTAGCTAGTTATATCTTTCTAATAGAGTACCCAAGTGTGACGTCACGAAAAACAAAATTTTGCTTTTGACAATTTTCGATCCTCAATTTCGATAGAATGTCAAGAAAGACGTTAACAAGCCAAATTTTAAGAGTATCGGTTAAAAAGCAACGGAGATATGGCCGTTTGGATATATAATTTCCCCATACAAATCATCGTATTTTCGCCCTGGTTCATTAGGCAAAAATACAGAGATTTTTATGGGGGAATTATATTATTCAAATGGCCGTATCTCTGTTGCTATCCAACCAATTCTCCTGAAATTTGGCGTGTTAGCGTATTTCTTGATTTCCTATGATATAGTGAAAATAATATTTTGTGACGTCACAAAATCACTCGGTAATCTATTTGTCATCAAATAAACTGCCCAATCACAATCCCTTGTTAGAATTTTGGTAAGATAGAGTGGTGCCGTTTTCGTATGAGTGGGAAATAATATGGAAATTTCGTAGTGTTACCGTAGCAGTAACTACGCGTTATGTTTGGTTGAAATTGCTAAAGGATAATAAAAAACCAGTCAATGTCACGGCATGTCGTACCGTGTTCGTGCTGTAAAGTCGTCAGTATCTTGTTTTCCACTTTTCCACTCATAGGAAAAACTATCGAAAAAAGTCATGAGAAATCGAAATCATAGCAATAAAGTTCAACTTTATTTTATTTATCACAAATGAATACCTCAGAGCGGTCTCATCTTCGTATCCTGACTTTGACAGCCATTTCGAATATAGGCTAGTTTAATTTCGCTATCATTGCAATGTACCTTCTCGGCTGTGACGACTTGTCAAAATATTCCGGTTTCTAGTACTTCACGCTTGAAAAGGGTCATGCTATCACTAGAATTTGTCAATCATTTAGTTTATTCATGCAAGGGATAAGTGAAACTACCTTTGACGAACTTTGATGAGCACACCTAACTTATTGTCTTTATATCTTTCGGTTCTCTGGTCAATTATTGAAGTGTTAGCTAGAAATGTCACGAATATCGAAAACCTAGAAAATATAAGGAATTTTTCAGGCATTTGTAATATATGTACTCACACAACTTGAAACTAGAGCTTTGACGATCTTATAATTGCTAAATTTTGACTTTTTGACCACCCAATGTCCGTAATACTTTTTCATTTGTCGTAATGTGTTATATCATAACTTTCCCATTAATTTACATACATTTTTTCCAGCTTGCGTATATTACTTTTTTGTCCTGTGCTGTAGATATGATGAATAGATTTATTCAGAAAACATTGCGGCCATAGGCTGAATTGCGTTTATGATACATAAGAATATAATAAATAGAATACAAATAATTTGAAATTACATATATAAGGCTACTGATGACTTTAAATGCCGGCAGTATAAAAAAGGAATTTAAAATTATAAAAATGATATATGTACTTTAAAATCGATGCTTGCTAAATTATATTGCGTATGATTTGCATGCGTTAACATTTATAAAGCTTAACTTGCAGTATATCGTATAGTATATCGTCAGTGGACGGCCTCGTTGGTGACGCTGGAAGTTTTCTATTCTTGTTTATGGATGCACAAAGGGGCGTCACTCTACTCCTCTCACCACCCCCGTTGCATAGTCTACTGTTCATGCGCATGCTTTCAATTTCTTTTCCTGCTCTGTATCATCCTCATTAGACGGCGCTGTTGGTAACTTCTCCGTACCTTGTTTACACATGCATAGACCTCTTTAGCATAAGGGGTTAATGTTTTGCCATTTCAGACCACGTGTCATTCCTTAGAGTATCGTCTTTTTCTACTTTCCTATACCCATAATACTCTGCAGTTTTTTGGGGGTACCACGCACAAAAAGCGCACGCGGTTCAGACAATGTTGAAAATACCTCGTTTGAAGTAAATACCTCGTTTAAGTAAATTTTAAATATTTTTTCGTATAATACATTTTCTGTAACACCAAACTTCTTGATATTCTGAACGTGCAAAATTAACTCGGAATAAACTGATAATCAGTATTGTACAGATAAGCTAGAGCAGGCATTGTATATATTCAGTTGAAGTACGTTCAATTTGGGACATTTTTTTGATTGGTTTCCCCCAAGGTCCAAAGCATTATGGGCTATGGGAAAGTAGAGAATTTCGGTTTAAAGGTTGCGCATCAAATAAAGAATTTTATTCTCTAGAAAAATGACACGTGGTCTGAAATGGAACTAAAACATTGCCTCCAAGGTAAAGAGGTCTATTATAGGAGTCGCATTACTCTCCTCACTACTACTTTTAGAAGAAGTTTGCTGCTCATGCTGTTTCTTATCCTGCTCCTTATCATCATCATTAGACCGCGCTGTTGGTGGCTTTGGAGGTCCCTTCCTTGTTTTCACATGCATAGACAACAGCAGCATCACTGCTCTCCTCACCACCTCCATTAGAAGAATTTCGCTGTTCATTTTGATCCTGTTCTTTTTCAATGTTGGTTGTCTTCTTCTCTGTATTCCTGGTATCTGTAACCTGTTCCTCAGAGCCTTCAAACTCAACATAATCAGGAAATTGCCTCGGTTCCAAGTACCCCTCATCATCTGTGAGGGGTTCCTCTTGTGCCATCGAAATCTGAGAGGTGCGTATAAGCGATGCATAATGTTCTTCTGGCAAAGCATAAATTGGTTGAGGAAGAGGGTCTTTAAAAGCATAGTTGTTGATTCCTGTGTGGGAGGGTTATAAAAGAATGTCAGAGATTCATACAAAACATTAGAAGAGGTTTTAAGGCACTAAGCCATGTTATGAGAGGTGAGTTAAAAATAATGTTAAAGATCCATACAAAACCTTACGAGAGATTCAATGAGGCACTGAGGCATGTTTGTAGGGCAGGAACAATGCAATGAAAACAGATTTCATTTCTGAATGAGGGCACTATATCTTTGTTTTCCTACAACAACTGCCGTGAAACCTCCCCATGATGCTTTTATGATGAACATATACACCCCGCCATTTAATACAAAGCATCTTGAGATATCTTTGGGGCACTGAAATGGCACTACGTTATACGGATGCGATGAAACAAAATCTATGTGAAGTTACAAAGCTCATAAAAATTGTTGTCTCAAAATCAGAGGCCAATGTGCAACAACAAAGATATTATTGAAACAAGGAATCTTTACCAGTCGTTCTAATCAACACATCTGTTTTTGTCACTGTTTGTCTTGGTGTTTGTGTTTGTGTTAGATGGTCAGGTATTTCTGTATAGACCTCTTCGTCTGTTTTTTCAGCTACCGCTGAAGTTGATGAAGTCGAGGGCGCCCTTTTTACTGTATTGAGGACAAAAGAAAGTATTACATAGATTACATAGGAAAAAATATATATATATATATATAGTAGAAAAAATGGATAACAGACAATATGACAAATGAAGCAATAAAAGAATGTGAGAGTAACAACGCTAAAAGTAGCTTAAAAGGACAACGAGAGTAAAACTTATCGTTAAACCAATATTTTGGAAGAAAGAAACTAAACACTCCACTTACCAATGCTCAACATTTTGTCCATTAACAATACATTTTCACCTCTAGAATGACAATGAATGTTWTTTATTTATTATTAGCTATTAACCATAATTTATTTATAATAATCAGAAAATAAATATCTCATATAGAATATAATAAAAATTTTAAAATATTAAAAAAATAAAACAACCAAAACAACAACAACAAAAATAACAATAACAACAACGACGAAAACTAAACAAACAAAAACAAACAAATAAACATAAAACAACAGCAAAATAACGAAGAAACAAAAGCCAAACAATGTTAACTAACCTTTTTTCCTTCCACAAAACGAATCCAATAACTGCAGCTAGTATGACGACAAGGATTACGATGATGACAACAGCTGCTATCGTTCCCGGTGATGATGATGATGATCCACTTTGATGACCGTGGTGCGTCTGGTTTCTGGGACCTGAGGACTACAACATACAGGTATACCAAAATTTTTCAAAATTAATGTATATTTAAAAATTTGTGAGAAAATAAACAGTTTCTAAAAGGCAAAGGGATAAAAAATTCGTTTCAAGTGGCTGGTAAGGCACACCTAGCATCATTTTCTCTAAAGTAATACATGCAATTATGCATTTGAAAAACGTGCATCGTTGACATGGAATGTTTCAGTACTGCAGATATAGTTAACAAGTGCCAGTCAGGAATGATAAACTGATAGTTTACCTTAGTTAAATTGCTTCCAGGGTTTGGAGTTGAGGGAGAGCGCCGTAAGACAACGGGACCTGATTAAGAAACAAAAAATAAAAACATAATATATATTGATATTACAAATGATAACCGATTAAACTTATATCGACAATCATGAAACGAAAATCCAAAACAAGTCTTTGAGAGTAAATTAATGGATATGTGTGTGTGTGTGTGTGTGTGTGTGTGTGTGTGTGTGTGTGTGCAAATAAATATGTCATGGATCAATTAGCGCTTTTATTTATTTGTCGTCGTCGTTAGTCGCCATTTTTTGGTCCTGTTAGTTGCTGATGTTGCTTTTATTGTATTCATGTCCCGGCGTGACTAATCGAACGCTTGGTAATCGAACTCCAATCGTTTGATCAGTTAGGATTGGTGGTAATCGATCAAAATATCGAACGTTCAATAATAGAACGATTCTTCAATCGACCCACGCTAAAGCGAAACGTACCGAACTTAATCGAACTTTTATTATCGAACACAGAAAAACGTCCTAGTTTGGTTATGTCCGATTGCAACAATCGAACGATTAACATTACATTGAGTTCAATTTCATTTTTGTTCGGTTTATTTTGTTGAACTTGCTGTTGTTGTTGTTATTGTTGTTTGTATTTGAGTAAGATATCACCTCATTTAATTTCTCCTGCGATCTTAAATAAAACACAAGACGATTGTGAAGGGGTTGTACAGTAGCACTGAAGACGGACAACCCTTCCAGCCAGGGAGCTTTTTGATATCTATGAAACGTAAAAAGAAACCTAAAATGAAGAAGAAGTCGAGATAACAAAGCTCAAAAACTCAGAATTCAATAAACGACGAAACGACTTTGTTTATAGAGGATGTTTATACCTTAAGCTCGTAATCCCAGTGAGGTTCATTATCGTTTCGTGGAAGTCGTAGTAGTTGAAAAACATCAGAGTTCTCGTTCAAACCCAATGTGGACCAAGAACCATCACAATTCAAGTATCTTGATGATGCGATGTCAATCTTACAAGAATCCGAGGGTAGACTCACTATAAACTGTGGTTGCTGCCGTAGTGTTTCCCACACTTGAATGGGAAAACTATCATGCTCGGATCGGAACTTGTACGTGCACCCTAAAATGAAGAACACAAGTATTTATTGTGAGGATGGGTGGGTATGGGGGTTGATGCGCAAAATCAGCCAAATCAAAATCCCTTTGCAGGTGAATCCAAATGGTCCAGTTTCGAATTCTTTGTCGTACAGGGTTAACCTTGATTTGGTATGGAATTATTTTGAATATTCACGTGTTCTAGTGAAGGCCAGTAGAACTTTAAAATGTTTGTGTCGTTAAAGTCGTGCATTCTTTACTTTACTATTTGGTAATTTTGTATATTCTGACGTTGAAACAAGACTAACCCTTTTATAAACGAGTCTGTGATCAGTGAACACAGCCATGAATCAACACGCTTCAAGGTACATTCATATACGTACATTGTATTTTAATTCAAAGTCAACATTATGTTATGCAAATATCACTAATCTACTTCTTACAAGCTTTTTTAGCTGCATCAATTAACTTTTTACTCTTCCCAATAAAATGTTTATAATTTAGATATTTACATAAACTAGCGTTGCCTGATGGAAATCGTTCGAAAAAAGTCTTTTGCCACCATCAACAGCTTAAGCAATTTCATGGTTTTGGTTTGCTGTTAGATACTATTTCTAAAAACGAGTAACAAACCTGCTTGCATTCGGAATGCAATATTTTCCCTACAACTCCAGGACCCAGCATCAAAGCCAAAAGTACTAGCATCGTAAGGACAATAACATTCACATTTGCTTGCAATTGTAAATGCTCTTATGTGAAATCTTTGACAATCTGACTGAGAAGACGTTCGGTCACACATCGATGACGGAATTATAAATTGATCACCTTTATAGAAAGCTATAGTTCGTGTGATATTAAAATTCCTTTCTTCGCAGTAAATTATAGAGGAAAATAAAGAGAACGCAATAATAAGACTATAGGACATCATGTCTAGGATTGAGCATAGTCGACGAGCATCTCATAACGAAATGGACGAGGTTAACTTTTTGATTGTAATATTCAAGTGACGTCGAATTTTTCATCAGATAACTTACCCAATCACACTCCCTGGCTACGTCTATGGTATAAAGATAGAGCGGTTTTCGCATAAGTGGGAAACAATACGGCAAATTCTTAAGTGCACTGTATCCATACCATATCTTACCGTATCCGTGACCGTATGTGTTGCGATTGGAAGAATTAGAAGAAAATGGAAAAAATATTTCAGAAGGTTTTCAAAAACACGTTTTCTCGTAATCTTATTTTTTGGTGCTGGAACAGGATGTTCCTATATCCAAGTACACGCACTTCGCCAGTCTTCACTTCATGGCTGGGGCCTTCTGAACAATATTATATGCCGTCGACGTAATTAGTATCTTTATCCTTATTAGATATTATTAGTCCATCATTGGTCAACAAAGTCAAACACATCAAAATCACAATAAATAACCAAACTTTTTATTCTCACTATACTAATGCCAAAATTATTATAGCATTATATTCTATAGCAAATGATTTGCTGTGGATTTAAAATACATTAAGAGGGGTAGTCCGTAAATGTCACCTGAGRAGTGCAGAATGCGAAAAATCGAAATCGTTCAAATTTTGTCAGAATATAGGCCTTAGTGAACTAAAACTGTTGTGTAAGTTTTTCTTCGATCGGTTAAATATTTTAGGAGAACCGCGCCGAAATCCATTTTTCAGGATCACTTCCGGTTTCTGCACGCGATTTCACCCCATTCCAAAAAGCCCTAAAAATCACAAAATTCCTTTGAATTTCTACAACAAACGATATGATTTCGTAATTTTGGGATACTAAACCTCATTTAGGTGGATTTATCAATCACTTTGCATAAAACAAAAATATTTTATCGATTTTTACATTATTTTCAATATTTTGAGCAATTTTTCTTACCCTACATTGCAAGGTCAATATCTCTAATGGTACATCGATTTACACAAATTAACTA
>NW_022258400.1:25121-39284 GCF_009602425.1 Actinia tenebrosa | reverse complement strand
TAATAATAATGAGTATTTTATATAGCGTCAATATCGCATGGCTTCAACAACGCTTTACAATATATTGATCATAAGAAAAGAAATTTGGATAAAACCGAAAAGTAGGTTTATATTTGAAGTTTAAATCAAATTTATAATACATATTAGTTTAAATTTGATCATTAAACTTATCWTATCAAGAGCTACAATAATATACATGTTCAGTAACTTACCAATGGTTACGGAAATCGTCAACGAAATAAGAAATACAGTCGCTGCTTTCATTTTCATGGTTACCGTGGCTTGTGTCTTTTCTTATACTTCGTGCCGTGGAGACATTCATAAAAGTTGCGTGATTCTTCTGTCCATTATAATTTTTCTTCAAATTGTCTGAAACTTGTCACTGTGGAAATAAAAGAATATGATCTTTCTAATAGCATTCCGATCTTAGTACGTGTGTTTTCGTGATCTTTACGTGATCTGAGCTTTTCTAGTTCTGCATTGATGGCTAGGTCAGAGATGCTAATAAGGAATAAAGGCATCCATCCATAAAACCTTCGGAGTATTAAAACAAAGAAAGAAAATAACAAGAAAGTAAATTAAAAGATACAATAATATAGGAAGAATAGATAGTTAGAGTGCAAACAATATAACCGTGAAACTTTAGTAATACTAAATAGCACAATTTCATGCAAATTCCATTGTTTTCTATTGTTTAACTAGCACTATTTCGTACTATTTAGTAATTAGTGTTTCACGGATTAATTGTTTGCACTCCAGTGTACAGCGATCGTTCAATTTTTTCACCAGTTTTTCTATCGCTTGTTTCAATTACAAAAGTATCCATCTAAAACTAGATCTTCATAGAGAATGTCAAACCCGATTGTTCTAGCAATGAAATGGCGCAGAAATCCTTTTCATCAGATAAACAATAGAAAAAATATTCCATACTGAGATTAAATCGATTGAGCTGACATGGATTGGTGAATGCATTAGATATCATTTTACTTGGTCTGTGAAACGAATAAGTTATATTGACATATCAATTTATTATCTTACAAAAGGTTATGGACCATTGAAATTTGGATTGTTAATTAAATCTAATCGATACCGTTTTTAGCCACATGCAAGCATGCCACACTAAACCCTGAGTACTTCGATCAGCCCCTCAGAGGTTGTTATTGATCTGTGAGTCATTAGCATTTATTTATTTACTTTATTTACTTATTTGTCACTCTATTTACAATTCAGATGGGAGCTAATTATTGCTAAGTAATCATATTAAATACAATTATAAAGTATGATAAAGAATGTATGTAGATCAGGAGACAGTAAGAAGCAAGACTACGAGGATTATAGACGATAAAAGTGTGACACGAGGAGGAACCAGGACTTGCGTCCCAATTGACATCCTTTCCGTCCCTATTGCAACAGTAAAAAATAATACCAAGATCTCATTTTGAAGTGATAATGCTGAATTTGAATTTAACTGGATATGGAAATAACTACAAGATACCTTAGCGATCGATAAGGAAATTAAATTGATTTATAGCACATCACTGTGGTGGCTGGTATGAGGGYAGTTTCTGATAATAGTAATTGAGAATATGCTGTCTAAGTTTTATCAGCGACAACGGCTTTGATTTCATTTCACTGGAAAGACCGTTCCAGAGCTCTACAGTTCTTGGAAAAAACGATGATCTGTAGTAGGTTTCCTTGTGGTGTGCCAATTGATGGTTTTCACGGCGRCCATGTTGGAGGAACTTAACAAAAGAATTGTCAATGAATTCTTTTGTTATATCCTCCAACATGGCCGCCGTGTCTTTTGGTATTCAAATCTGTTGGGAATGGTTGAAAACTATCAATTGAATATTTTTTTCTTTTTGTCGAAGTTGCGTTTTCTGTAGCAGGATGTAGCATGAAGCAGATGTTGTTTGAGATCGGTGTCTATTAACCCCTTCCTTATTTTATACAGCATAACCAGGTCAGTTATTTCTCGTCTGTGTTCTAAAAGTTGAACATGAGAGTCTTTCGGGGTAGGACATGTCCTCAGGATATTTTAAGATAAACTTTGTTGCTCTACGTTGTACATCTTCGATCAGTTTGCGATGTTTTGTTTGGCTTGATTTTTTACATGACTTGAAACTCAAAACAGTCATGGCCCAAAAGGTTTTTAATACTGTGAAACCTGGGATAGTCGAGTCATAAAATGTCCTTTTTCCCCCCTCATTTTCTGCTATAAATTAAAATAAATAGCGCAAATAGAGGGTTTTCGCACCATTACGTGCCCATCCCATAATACTGCTTGGGCTTCCTGTGGTTAGATGGCAGAACGATAAAATTCCTTTGCTCTTGGTAATTGAATTCTTTCTCATGTAAAACGATTGTATTGTTACTGCCATTTAAGATGGCTGCCGTTACGTGGTGGTGCAAAACCTCTATAGTTACGATAGCGCAATAGACCGATCAATAGCCCACCTCCGAGATATACTTCGATTGTCACGCACAAAAGTTTCAATACGAGGCTACGTGCTGAATTAAATTAAWTTTTTTTCCTGTCACGAATCACTGAGCATTATGCACGAAGCCTCGCATTGAATCCTTCGTGTGTGACAAGCGAAGCAAATCTCGAATGTGGGCTATAAGCACTGATATTGCAGCTGTCAATCAATACCTTTATGTTCCCAATAAGCCGCTTTTTTAATCTATCTTTTTATTCTTATAACGTTTTTCCAATATGTTTATAATATGTGTTTATTTGGTTGGTGTGATGTCTATTTAAGTACGCACATTAAATCGTTCTTACTTCAAGGCTGTCGAGAAGCCTCTTTCATTTACGTTATGATCACGACATTATAAAGTAGGACAAAATCCCTACAACAAGAGGGACAGCGATGAAAGCCTTAGAACCGATGATGGTAGCACCTCCACTTGGATGTGCCATCGGACCTTCTTTATTGCAAAGGTCCGTCTGGCAGCATTTCACAGCACACTCCTTGGTCTTCTCACATTCAAAAGCTGCTTCGTCACATTTGTCTTTTGTACTGCAGAAGCGAGCGTATGCTTCCCCATGTATGTGGACGAAGGCACAGGCATCGAACCTTGAGGAGCAGTTGCTGGTAGCAGTGCAATCTTTTCCGATACACTGGTAGCATTGGATAGAAGGACCTGCAGATAAACAATTAAAAGACTATGAATTTCCAGTTGAGGATAAACTGTGTAGCACTAGGAGTTCAAGAGTTTTGAGGGGAAATCTTTTGGCCATGATTTTAACACAGCAACTGCCTCGCTTATCTAGGTTGTCATGGCCCTTATTCAATCATAGTAGCTTTGCATTGGTTCCTAAGACTAACTAACCATTACTTGTAAGATAAGATAGACGTGGGCGACAAGGCTCGCTGTTGCAAGCTTTGGTTTCCTTGGCAACTCCTTCACAGTCTTTTCCATCGAATGATGGAGCAGGATTGGTACAGGAACGAGTTCTCTCTTTYGTTCCACCACCACAGGTTTTCGTACAGTCGGACCAGTGAGAGAAGTCACTCCAGCCACCATCAACTATGTACAGAGAGAATCACAAAAGAGTAAACGGTGGTACAATCTTAACTCTTTAGTATACGTGGTTACCTTGGGGATATCCTGGCGGTGATTTGAATTCTACTGCCAAGTTATCTCCATGGTAACCAAATTGATATAATTTATTAAATATGGCAGGTAAACCGTGAAGAAGACTATTTAACTTTTTTTTCCCGTCAGTTAAATCTTATTGCACGTCACCGAAAAAAAAAGTTACTAAAACGTATAGACGTCTACAAGGCTCACTGTTGCAAGCTTTTGTTTCCTTAGCGTCTCCTTCACATTCTTCCCCACCGTTTGCTGGAGCAGGGTGTTGGTGCAAGGAATATTTTTGAGTCTTCAGCACAATCAACAATCTTCAGGGATTATGATGGAGTTCATTGGTATACATACCAACACATTTATCCTTGTTTTCACACGGCTTAGTTATTTCTTTATCCACGTAAACCTCTTTGTTGTACTCCGGACACTTTGCACCATAGAGCTTCTTTAGAACGATTTCGTACTGCAAGCACACATCTCTGGAACATTCTGTCCAATCTGAACAATAAAACGGAATAAGCCAGTTACCGCTGCTTTTAAGACCACACTCAGTTTCCATAGGCTTATGTTCGTTTATAAAGCCTGATTTTCATTAGCTACGCATGCATAATCCCAAGCGCAAGCATAAGACTCCATACAAACAATGAGAAACGCAAGCACAAGCACAAGCATCACAAAAAGTAAGTTATTTATCTATATTATCAATAGTCATTTTGGTTTCAAAGCAAAAAGTATCACTGATCCAACTTGCACATTCTTTACATTACAGTTGATGTTTGCAAATGATTTACTATTAAGTAAGGCTAAGCCTGTGCAGATGAGCGAGTTTTTAGTTATAAAACACAAACGAGAAAATGAACTGAGGTCTGCGTGCATAAGTTACGTGTAAGTTGATTATGAGTAAGTCTGTGAAATGTTAGATCCGACTTATTAAATATGGCCTTGGGAAATAATTTACAACGATTATATTTATTTATGGCGTTTGTTCGTTCACGGCTCCTTTCTTTTTTGTAGCAACTCGTTTCTTATTTGCCGCAACTCGTTTCTTATTTGCAGCAACCTTTCTTATTTGTAGCAACTCGTTGCTTGTTTGCAGCAACTCGTTTCTTATTTTTTGCAGCAAATTACTCGTTTGTTACTTACATCTACTTGTTTAGCATGCAGCAATTTCATTCGTTTTAACAGCAAAAACTTTTCTTTTTTGCAGCAACTCGCGAGTCCAAAATGCAGCAGCTACTTTGTTATCTGCATCAACAGCTTGCTGTATGTCCCTTAAGGTGCGACTACACAAAGCAATTTTATTTGCAACTTGTTATGCAACGCGACACAATTTGCATGGAACGTTGCATCATGTAACCTACAGCGCAATTTGAAAACGAAAAACGTTGCGAAACAAGTAAAAACAACAGTAACATTTGTTTCTTCTTTTGGAAACGATTGCGTCAAAGTGGCACCGTGTAAACCCTCCTGCACCTTGTGTCGCAAAAGTATTGCTAGAAAAGTTGCAAAAAATTGCTCCGTGCAATCAATCCTTTATGGACCACCTTATTTTGGAAATACAAAGCTCGCGCGAGTGCATTGTGCATATATAAAACACGCGTAGTTAACTTAACACGAGATAAGTGTTAGGAGAAACACGACGCGTAGCGGAGTGCTGCTTGGCACTTCTCGATTGTTCTGTCAATCCCCAAGTGTTTTATAACTGCACACAGCACAGCACAGCAAGCAAGTTTTTTTATTTCTTTTATAAAATAAAAAATACGATAACCGTTATTTTGGATAAGAATTACGCAACTGAAATAAGGTGCGAGCGCGTGCTTTGTGCTCTTATAAAGGAAGCGCTCTCAACCAATCATAACGCGAGATTCATAACAGTTATTTCATAAATAACGATGGCCAATAAGAACGCACCTTTTTTCACTCGATAGACAAAGTTCAACCATTTGCCACCGGTGCCGTACCCTTCGTCGTCTACTCTACAGTAATCATCACATCCTAGATCATCGTACGTTTCCATTGCATTCTTTGATCCCCAACATTCTTTCATATTCTGAACCCCAAAATAAGTGTAACCATGGTCTTCTGCTTTTTTACGGCACTGATCAAACATGAGTTTATAACCCGGATTTGAAGGATTATAATGAACTTTTCCCAAGAAGTGAGGCATGGTTCTCGAGTGGCCGTCCTTGAAGCAACCAAGAGCTTCCCATTCTTTAACAAAAGGGAAAAAAAGGCTACTGCGATTTTCGTTACTGCGAACTTAAGCTGCAGGCTTTTAAGTTTGCAATAAAGCATGTTTGAACGAATACCTACTGAATAGCGAGCTGTTAATATAAAAGTCGCAAATCTCTGTGGCGGATTTAGGGGGGGTTCATTGGGTGCAAATGAACCCCTCACCGGCTGGTACCTTGGATTTTTTATATTTTTTAAAAATAAATAAATAAAAGTATGGTACTAACTCATGAGATTTAATATGAAATAGGACTGGTGGATAGGTTATCCTTATCAGGAGCGCCCCTAGGCCAGTGATGTGCCTCATGGGAAAAATGATGATGCAAGAGAACGTTATTGTTGTGTCGAGATTTGCAAAAATGAACAAAAACAAAAATACTACATTCTCTCTTATGTTTACGTTTTGTTTAAAGCCTTCTAATGAGTCAGTATTTACCCAAACATTCTCAAACTCAAATTCAAATGTAATCAAGTTAATATCTCTACACTTGCTTCGAGTCCCTTCCTCAATTAAGGAAAGGCTAATGGGTTTAAATATCATCAGTTGGCACTTCCGGTATCAGGGCAGCCACATCGTAGAGCAGGAATGCTTCTGCATGACAAAATATTTCATTTTTCAAAGAATTTTTTTWAAATATTTCGGCTCAAACATGCCTGCAATTTATCTTTATAGAGACACCTGAAACAATCTCTAGAAAAATCAAATGTTAATTTTAACTTACCTGATGCTGCAAATACACCAGAATGGAAACATACCACGAGCAAGGCTAGTGCCTGAATGAGATGCATCTAAAAAAAGACGCCTTTTAAGTTGAAACAGATAATTAAATCTTACTGATCATTGGAMGGTATCATTTATTAATAATCGCTAGTGGTTATCAAACCTGTGACTCTCGTCCAAGATCGAATTAGATTTTGAAAGTAGATTTTTGTGGAGGGAGAAAAACCTGAGAACCCGTAGAAAAAACCCTTGATTATTATTATTATTATTATTATTATTATTATTATATTATAATATTATAATATTATAATCATCATCTTCATCATCATCATCATTATTATTATCTTTATTATCTTTATTTACAATTTGCTTCAATTTTGCTTAGACAATCCTTAGTTTACCGAGTCCAATCATTATTATTATTATTGCCGTTATTATTGTTGTTGCTATTGTTATGATGAAGATGATGTTGATGATGATGATGATATTATGATATAATAATAATATGATAATAATAATACTAATATTAATCGAGGGTTTTTCAAAAAAAAAAAAAAAAAGAAAATCAAAAGAAAAGCCAATGGCGCAGTTATAAACTAAACCATTTCCCTGTAGCTGTAAATATCAGATGTATTTCGAACAGAAAAATACAGTGCAAGATAATGATAGAAAGCCATTCTTGAAATTAATGTTTGTGGCATGTGAATATCCTGGTTACATTATAATATATTATAATAATGTAAATTATAATATTATATATTTGATTAGCAAAGAAGCTCGAATCAGAATAGTTCCATGCTTGCAAAACTCGAAAACAACAGACTCTAGCGGAGTTAGAAAAGCAAATAATTTTCGTGCCAAGTTTTAAAAGCTAGAAACTTATAATAATGAGCTATAAGCGTGTAATTCAAAACTCACAGGAAAGAAAAATAATTACAGCAGCTGGGGGAAGCATGTTAAAATTAGACTGTGAAGTTGGAAGAAATTAAGTTCAAAAATCGTGAAGATATAAGTTTAAAAAAATGGAAATGTTGCGTTAAAATATTCGTTGGAGACTTTGTTGCATTCATAGAAAAGCTTTTCTTATAAAATTAACATTTCCTAACAGAGTACAAACACTAAAAGTGTGCAACACTTTGCACTGTTTAGTAGTAAATAGTGCTAATTAAACAATAGAAAACAGTAGGATTAGCATAATTTAGCAGTATTTAGTGGTATTTACGTTACACACTTATAGTGTTTGTACTCTATAACATCTTTACGAGTAACTTATTTCATTCACAGTTCTACTGAATCTTAACCGTCAGTGCTCTTTCCAGCTATCGTAAATTATTGTTTTGTCCTATAAGCTTTAAAAAAAMCAACATATTACACGATAAAAGCTCATTAGTTCAGTCATCCTTGCAAAAGAGGATGGAGGATCCAAAAAGGGACATTATAAGAGTAGAAGATAACATACAATTTTTCAGACTTTCTAATGGGTAAAAGCAAGCTGTAAGGACATAAACGCTCATGTTACGTTTTGTACTATGCATAAAGTTTGGTTTTGAAAGCAACAAGAAGAGAAGTCGTTTTAGCTCACCCCAAAAATAAGAATATATGAAATTAGGGAATGGACATTTCGGCGCTTTAAAGGGAAGAATCAAATGTAAATAATTGGGAACACGGGATCGAAAGCTTCTATTGCTTATCMTTTATTAACCAAATTTGTAATATTTCTTTTGAACCACACTATTTAACAATGCCAAAATCATTGAGATCTGCTGGCCTTTATACTTTTTCTGTGAAGTCAGTATGCAGTACCAAATATACGAATCAAGTGGTATAACATTTCAACTCCGTCGGATCTCGGCTGTGATCCATGGACTCGCTTCCACATGTGAGTAGAATTTGTTAGGTCTCTCTGCTTTGAATGCGATAATATTTTTCCACCGGGTATTTCATTTTTCATTACTCTGCAAAACCTACTCGTTAAATATTTTAAATCGATCGGAGAGTTAGCCATGTCTTAACTTACATCGGCCAAGAGGTCGTTCTATAGTGCGATCTGCGAGTCATGCTCTGACTTAAATCAACCCAGAGATTGTTTCAGGGTTCGATCTAAGAGTTAGCCAGGCCCTTACCATAGATTAACCCAACGATAGCTTCAAGGTTCAATATAGCTAAATGTATTCACAAGTGTTTATTAAGAATCACTTACCTTGTACCGATACAAGAAAGAATAAAGGAAAATTAATTTACAAACGCGCTTAATAATATAAGCAATCGTCATCAAAGCATATGCTTAAAATAATGTCTGCTTGCATAATTGAACATATCTGATCATTCCCTATCGCCCAACATTAAAATTGAATCCTGCCAAAATCCCATTTTCTGGCTTACTTTGGTTATAAACATTTTTAATATCTTGGATATTTGTATAGAAATAATTTCTTTAAAAAATAGTACCCTTCCCATTCTATACCACGTGTCGCTCTACTGAATACCACTTCTTTGTTTCTGAGTATTTGAGTTTCAGAKAATGGAGATTACTATAGAGCAGCAAAGCGTCCGTTGGAATGCAAGTCTAGCTGCGGCATTATTTATGTGTCGAGAAGACACTTGCAAAAAGCGCATTGCGCATGCTCGCAAGGTCGGCAGGAAATTCCTTAGAAACGTCGTGTTTAGAAATGAACTTATAGATCTACCGCCATTTGGCAAATCTTTATAGTTGAGACCGTTTTTTCCTTTTCTTTTTTATTTTTATTTTATTTTATTTTTTTTTTGAACACAACACTTTATTTAGTCGTTTCTAGTTCTTTTCCTGGTCAAAAAATACGAGAGACATTCGCATATGATACAAACGTCGGTAAATCTCCAATGGTTGTATTTGGTAGCAAGACACGCATCTACTAATTTCCAGCCAAAATGCCGAGCATATGCAGTGCGTTTTTCATCATTGTTTGTTTTAAAAGAAGTATTCCGCTACGCGTCGTGCTTTTTCTTTTGTTTCTGCCATTTTTTTTCGCGTGCTTTTAAAACAGAGTGTAGATTTTAAACACTTGACTTTTTACATATTTTGGAGTATTAAATAGCCAAAATATTGGCACTTGCAACTAGTAAAAGATTAAATATTGTATTCGTTATTAATAGACCAAATCTCTCTCACAATCAATATTAATTGAATCAACATTAATAGATATATCCTACTAATTCCTGTTGGTGTAATGTTTTGCATTTCCGATCAACCACGTTTTATTCTATTGTGAATGATATTTTTTGCTTGTGTTTTCGTATGCGCAACCGTTAAACGAAGAACTTATACTCTAGGAAGTGACTCCTGGTCTGAACTGGGAAAAATAATATGTACTTATTGACTGAGTGGGAGGGCCGTACGGGAAAATATTTGGCTCGAGGTCATGTCGTACGGACCGAGCGCAGCGAGGTCCGTACAAATGACCGAGAGCCAAATATTTTCCCGTACGGCCCGACCTAACTCAGTCAATAAGCATTTTATCATATGACCCTCACGAAAATAAAAATAATTAAGAAAAAGAAAGCGCGAGGATTCGAGCAGGGCCGGACGGGGTTTTCCGGCCCGCTTACGTCAACCCGTCCGGCCCCCATCACGTGACTTTTTCCAATGGTTTTATTAGAGCGCGCGAGCAGGGCCGTACGGGTCATATGATAATTTGAAATAGGCCCATATTCCATCAATCTGGATCCGTTCAGACGTTCCATTCCGGATGAGTCAACAACTTCTTTGAGGCAGCTAATTAGCATATAAATTTTGAAATAATGTCGTATTTTTTCCTTTATTTTTAATTTTTTGCAATTTGATTGGTAGATGAAAACCCAAACAACATTTTAGATATTTATTATTCGTCTTGACCTTTGCTTTTAGACTCGTTTGCCACCTCATAGAGCTTTATCTGAAATAGGCTGGTCGACTTATCGAATTCCCTCATCTCCTGGAAATCTTTTCAAGCTATTGATACATAGCAAAACAATATTTGCCAAAAGTTTTGAAGTTTACTATGAGAGGGTTGATACTAACCTTCTTAGTTGGAGCTCTACTAAATACAGGTAAAAACGAGGTGTAATTTGCACGAGGCAAAATGCCATTCACGTTGCAAGTACGTTTTCGAAACTAAAAGACAAATATACATATTCTAATTGTTGACGAAACTGTATGGGTGTGACTCAGAATGATATTTGACTCATAATCTTAGGCACTGATTTGAAAACTCTCTTGCCAGGTCAGCCACAAAAAAAAAAAAAAAAAATCCAAATGTATTATAATTTGTTGTACATCTTAAAGCTTTATAGGACGTTATTACTGCCTTATCACGTTTCATTTGGTTATTTCAATCACTTTAAATAAATACTGGTAATMAAATAAGATTGTTTTTTGAAATAGTTGTACAATTACGACGTTTATAATTATGCCATAAAAGACAAAGACAAGACATTCGAATATCGTAAAGAGGCTGTGAATATACACACTTTTTCGCATTACGTCGACCAACACGTGAACTAATCTACTTGAAACAAGTAAAGAGTACTTAAGACTCGAATAATACAACATTGTTATAAGTTTTTGTCTTAAAAACATAGCGTATTAACTTTGCCTCCCATTAACATTCAAACTTAGCGTCTACGGCTGCAGCTCTACTCAACTGTTACAATTTCATGTCTAGAAAATTCGCTCAAAAATATAAATAAGTTCTTGTTGTGTGAAAAAAAGCTCAATTAATAATATAAAATATCAGATTTCGTATCGACAATAAAGCACTCCGATTGCATTTTGTTTTGTGAGCACCAAAGCTTGTCTCTAATACTTATGTATCAATGTCTGCAGTCTACTCATTAGCATGTTATTTGCATAAAGTATATTTGAAACCAAAACCAGCTGTGACTAACACTCACACAAAGAAAGGAATATTACATTTACCAGTGACTGGAATTTTTAAACCAATAATATTAGTATAGTTTTGAAGTTATATAACTCTTAAAATTGTTGATTTGCCCCAAAAATGCATGATATGGTTGGATAAGTGTTAGACAGTTGACAAGCTTGTTTATGAAGTAAATTTAAAAAAATATTTTTTCAACGACGTGCGACGAGATAAATTAAGACGATTGCGCATGCTCAATGAACTTACTGAGAGGACGATGATGGTATACCATGTAGCCTCTTGTTCAAAGTTTTACATCTGTTTTATAGACCACTTGCATTGGATTCCTAGAGGAATAGTTCTGGGGGACAATCACAATCCTTTGTTTTGTCCCCAAGGACAATTCCTCTAGGGACTCAGTGCAAGGGGTCTGTAGCGTTTCTTGCACGCTATTTAAGTTTTCCTCCTTTTCCTCCTTTTCCTTCTTCTTCTCCTTCTTCTTCTTCTTCTTCTTCTTCTTCTTCTTCTTCTTCTTCTTCTTCTTCTTCTTCTTCTTCTTCTTCCTTCTTGGATGTTTGAAAATAACCGCCCAAAATTTTAGTATTTATTTCTTATATTTTTGTGTGTTATTCTTAGCATTAGCAATACAATGCAAGCTCTGCTGGCCACCGCTTAACGAAGACGATTGTGCAGAAAACGAGGCAAACATTGACTGTCGACCTTGGAAGGACATGGGCTATGACTCTTGTATCGAGGTATGAAACTGAATACTTTGTAAAGCATCATGCAAGAAAAACGTGTTCTCTATATAGACCCCTTGCAGCACTGCAAATGTAACTCAATTCGGAGGACATAGCAACAGTAGGTTCTAATTCTCAGGAGATTGAAATTATTTTGTTTTGTCCTCCAAATTGAGCTGCTTTGACGTCACATACAATGGGTCTATTCTTGGGACGAATTTTACATCATGGACGCCATGTTGGTTGACGATAACGAAGCCTCGTTATCTTCTCTTGYTAGGGATCAACCAACATGGCGGCTGTTGCATTGTTAGTTATATCTCAAGGGATTTTGAATCATGTGATTGCATATCAAGAATAGCACAAAACCTGTGTTTAGTCCTCATGCAAGCCATGTTGACTTCATTAGAGCTTTTGCGCCATCACGTGCGCACGCCCATATTGCGGGTATTCGCCTGCATGTTATTAGATGGCAGAACAATAAATTCCCTTTGCTCTCGGGAATTGAATTCTTTCTCATGTAAAACGATTGTATTGTTCCTGCCATCCAAAATGGCTGCCCTCACGTGATGGTGCCAAACCTCTATACACATCTATAGAGCCCTAGAGCCTTAGCTATGGATACATATCCGGGATTACCTTTTTGAAAAGTTAATCTATCTACATACAAGTATAAGTATTCATTGTAGCCATGTTGTAACTTTATTTATTGATACATTACTATCATCACCATTATATTCATACTACTAAAACTCATTCCAACGCTATAATTATTCTCGTCATAACAGCATATTTTCGCCAATATCAATACCACAATCACCATTATAATCACTATCATCTCAATCAGCATCATAATCATCATTATCACCATCMCAATCATTGTCATTATCATCAAAATCATCATCATCATCAGTGTCACCAAAACACAGTATTTTAAGGTCAAACGAGATACAGCCCGTGTGAAAGGATGCATTTTTAACTTCAAGGTAAACTATCATGGTAACAAATCAATAGCTCGGACGTGCTACCCTGGGTACAAGTGTGATGGAGCAAAGGAATGGTGCCGCCGATACGGACCGTGCACTGTTAAATGCTGCAAATACAACTTGTGTAATGATGGACAAGACGAGGAATTGGAGGAAGAGACTGGGGGAGCTATTGCCAACGGTGTTTCATTATATCTTTTTTTACAATCAACGATGATGGCTTTGATATTCTTAAGGTTCTAGCCTGGAAAAGAAAAATAAGATCTTAATAAGATATTGCAACAACTGCTTGGTTTCAAATGACGTCATTTCCTGTCTCATGTGTAATGTTCATCAGCTGAGTCGCAAGTTTTCAACTAAATGACAGCAACGGTAGTCAGAGTGTGAACACCATTTGTTAAAATTTGTAAGCAACAAAACGCTCGAACAATGCCGAGTAATATTATATATATCCGAACAATTATTTCCATTTTTTACTTGTTTTGATTTTTGTTTCTACGAGAATGATTTGGAACGTAAGCAAGATAATACAGTTATCGGCAGATGAAGTTACTCTACTTGTTTGTCGAATAAAACGTTTTTTTTCTTAAATGCTGAAGTACTGTTATTCGTTTGCCTTCAAGTAAAATAAAATAAGTTTTTTATAAGATTTGATACTGAGGTGCTGTCAATTAAGACTAAAATCTGCATGATTCATGAGTATTTTCTCAACATATAGCCAAAAACGACAAGAGCAGTCCCAAAATAGTCTGATGTGTTTCGTAGTACGTCAAAAAGAAAATGGATAATGAAAATATATTGAAAGTTTTGAAGATGGAGAAAACAACCCTCGAATTAAGGGAAGATCAACAAACTCTACTCACATTTGAGTCTAAGAATCAAACTCGAGTCTCAAGAGGTGAGAATAGAATTACGCCGATTTCTAAAAAAGCTTGACAACAAAATTGTTGCATGCTGCATCTTGCATCTTGCATCTTGCATCTTGCATCTTGCATCTTGCATCTTGCATCTTG
>NW_022258399.1:25772-39351 GCF_009602425.1 Actinia tenebrosa | reverse complement strand
TGTGTGGTTGGCTAGGAATGAGTATTGCTTTGAAGGTACTCTCCCTGTTGCCTCTGTGGTTAAAGCAAAGGTTGTGAAACGACTTCATATCCATCTGCTCTGTTACTCTAAACGTTCGGTTAGTCGAAAATCAAGGCGTTTTTTCAACAGATCCTGGAATGTTTTGGGAAAGTTTTCTCCGGATATTACTGTTATAACCTGGTCAGCCTAAAAATAGTTTTCTTTGTCTTCTTTTCACTTGTACTTGTGTAACGTTTATGCAAGGGAAAACGTTGTGTTCGCTTGAATATACCTATGAAGTGTTTTGATGAGTATAATCCTAGGTAGACCAGGATGATACTCYATATGTAAATRATGTTTTGATTATCTTTTTGTATTAGTGTTTATTGTAGTAATCTGTAGTGTGTAGGTCTACATGGGGGGCGGGGCTCATTACCCCGGCGTGTCTCTGGCGTCCATGTAGGACCCCCCCTTGCTAAAGACCACCATGCTGTCCCTTTTGCACATCTTGGGACACTGGTGCGAAGCTAAAACAAAAAGGGGTTAATCATCTATGGTCTASGGGCCGACTAACCTGTCCCTTAGGCTTCGGCCGAGCTTCCTGATTAGTCACTGGATAGCGGTGTCGGGGCCGAAATCTCCGGCGTAGCCGTAAATGCTTCGCGCTGCCATACTGCGCTTCGTCACTCGATGGCTGGAGGTATGGTCCTACTCAATCAATAAAGAAGAGAAAATCATTTTCAGCGAAAAACGTAAAGGGAAAAAGGAAATAGAAAGCTCCTGCAAAATCCTGGAAGCACAGGAGAAAACCGGCAAACAAGCAGCTCTACTCACATACAACACCGAGCACGGCAGGACTATAACCCGGGTCCGATGGTGAGAGGGGAGCGCTAAAATGTTTCATTTTTCATCTTTGTCCATTTTCTCCTATATAGTATCCCGAGTATTTAAAAATGCATGGATTTGAGCAGTTTACATACATTGGTTACGGTGGCACTTCTTTTTGATTTAACTATTGTCATTAATTCTCTGTAAATATGACACAATCAATGGTAGCTTCAAGCGCAGGATGTAAGGAGAGCACAAGGAAAAGCGGAAAATTACGACACCGAAAACGTGAAATCGTAAACGGRATATAGGAGAAGATGATTCTTTATTTTTTATTCATGCGCAAAGCCATCACTTCCGATGGAATTAAAGGAAAGGAAACTATGGTTGACATCAGTACTAAAAAATCATTTCAAAAACTCATGAATAATCACAAGTGATGGAGCGACCATACGCGTCACGTGCATGGACCTTTACACCCGGTAAAGTCTTCTTCATTCGTATTCTTTATATTAATGAGAATGAAATCGCTATATAAAGATTTTATCCTTATAAGTATTTTCTATTTAAAAAATACTAAAGAGGACGACTTTATCAGCGATAAAGTTGCATCCAAGTTTTGATTAAGAATTAAGACGCGATYATATGGAGCAATTTTCTTTGCAACTTGTCCATAACGGCATCGAGACTCAAATTGCAGCGTGTAATCTACAGCGCAATTTGAAAAAAATGTTACGAGACAAGTTGCATCAATTGTTGCAAGGTAGGATTATTTCCAACGATTGATTCTCCGTTGCACTGTAGGTGTGCACACTCTTGCAATTGTGTTGCAATCCTGTTGCGCGACAAGTTGCAATGGAATATTGTCAGCGTAAACGCGCCTTTGAGCAATTTTTTTTTTTTTTTTTTTTTTTGCAACTTGTTTAGAAACGGCCTAGCGACACATGGAGCATTGAAACGTCTAACCTACAGTACGATACAATGCCTTATTTTTATCATTTGTTTGGGTTGAATGTCTCGAGAAGTGGACGTCAAGGTCATCTAAATTGAATCATAAMACATCATCACTAAATTATTACACAACATTGATACACACGACAAACTGGTGGATATTCATTTCCTTTAGGTTTTTTTATTTTAAAAAATCAGTATTTTACCGATATTGTAATCATTGTAAAATTCTATTATTAACCCCAAGGTTGTTTATTGAATTATTCAAAACAGGTTGAACATCATATCCGCAGCACTAGGTACAGTTAGTTTATGTTGTTATTATGCATCGCCTGAGTGTATACCATCTAATAACAGAAATAAAAAAGACACGCGAGTGTTGTGAGAGATTTTCACCCCCCCCCCCCCCCCAACGAGTATCGGGATATTTTTAAGAACGGGATTTTTTCTTTGAGGATTCGCATTCCGTCTACGCAAGTATCCGGTGAATATGTTACTTAAAAACGCAACTTTTCGAAAAGGCAGATACGTGTGGACGAGAATTTTTTCGAAATCGGGATAAAAAAATTGTTTTTAGGAATACCCGGATACTTGTTGATGCCGAACCTTAAAGTTACTATTGGCCAAGTGCTCCCTCTGTTGAGTTTCCCTTCCTTCAGGRTTGTCTACCCGAAGATACAGAACAACACAGAACTTGAACTTATTGGTTGTATTTCACAAGGAGATAAGCTATTGACATGTCCAGTCTCACTTGAGGAGTGGTTGACGGTCATCAAACTTCTCGCTTCCACCAGGAACACAAACGATACTTTCTGCATCCCCTGTAGCGGGTACCTATCGTAGCACAACAAATGACATCAAACTTTCTATAGATCATTCTCGGTTTTTTCACATGCTTTGATACCCACCCAACTTGCTYGTATCTTCACATTACTGATATTCTGAGATTCTTGGTAAATAGATTGTCATAACATTTCCTGCCGAGTATAATCTATCGATTACAGTATTTTTATGATTCGTTTTTTGCCTATTTTGCCGCACAACAACTTGCAATCGATAGATTTTCTCTAAACTCGGCAGACAGAAATATGACAATCTATTTACCACGAATCTGAAGCTTCATGAAATCGATCTATTTTCAAGAGAACAGGAGCCGAGGACAATATTGTGAAAAATTACTGTTAGAAAATCGGCMAACGGCAAATGCGACTCAAAAATAAAATTTTCGAATACACCGTTAGAAGCCTAAATGATGATAATGGTGCCATTCAATGTAGCAGCGTGTGATATGACCAGGTTTCAGTGTAGTGAGGCGGGGTACGGCCCCTTAAACATCTGGCAATCATGGATACTAGTTTTTGTGCCAGTCATTGGCATGYAATTACTGCGCATGAGTGTAAAATGGGACCGTCACAGTAYATAGTTATGTGACCCTTCAGCCAATCACAGCGCACGATATCTGTTAATATGGACACACTGGACCCCTGCAGGCATGGGTTCCATGGCTTGAAAATCTTGAAGCCTATCGACTCTCACCTGTTCAGACTTTCTTCGCTGCGTCYTTATCCGAGGTGGTGATCTGATTCCTCCTTCGTCTGTTGACTTTAATCTCTGCATTTTAGCACGTGCTAGAATAACCTTCCCCTCTACGCCATGCCTGACGCCACGAATATCTGTCTCATCCCAGATATCTTCCTGAATCAGCTGTTCTATCAAATCTTCTAGTGTTATGATTCCGAGAAGACGCTAGGATATCAACACATATTCATTTGTTATATAGCTATTGTAAAAAAGATTRGTGAAGGTATTTGTTCCATGTTGTATACTTAGCCCGAAATGCACTATGGGTGATGTCAATTTTCCCTGTCCATATCAGTCTCGTTTGGTCTCTTCAACACAGGAATCCCAATTATTTCTGAAGAATTAATATAGAATACTCTGGTAGTSGGCGGAGGAGGCTAAATACATTCCGGGCTTAGTATCCAACATGCAAAAAAAGAATCACTAGCCTTTAAATAGCTGTATTTGTTACAGGRGGGAGGGGGTGGGTTGTCTATGGCATGAATAGAATAAATAGACATTTTACATCTTATTAGACATGTCAGGCTGGAATACGGGTGGATATTTTTCCACGTCTGCTGTATTTTGTCGAGCCCGATAGGGTGACACAAAATGCAACCGATAAAAAATGTCCACTCGTTTTCTACAGTAAAATGTCTAATAAGTTGTTTATTATCCAACTGAGCTTAGTTTTACCCAAAAAATGCTTCAAAACAAATACTATTAAAAAACTAGTTTTCAAAACCTTTTTTTTTTTTACTGTACAAAATATCGCAGGATATTTGTACTAGCTCCAGTCTTTCTCCTGCGTTACTTGTACAGTACTCTAACTCGAATACTTGGATAACTAGTATAGGAAATCGCACGATCTCGAGTACRATTCGGAATTTATAGGTACGAGTGATGTTTTGAAAGTTTTCAAAATTGGACCAGCCTTTAGGCGAATTCAATTTGAGAACTTTCAAAACATCTCGAATATCTATAAATTATGACTCGTATGAGAAGATCGTGTGATTTACTGTTTATAATACACTCGACAAAACTGAGCAACTTAATTGCGACTCTACTGGAGTACGATTTGGGATTTAATTGTACTCCTTTTAACCAATCAGAATCGAGTAATTTTATTGAGTGTATTATAAAATAMGATACTGGACGAATAAAAACGCGAGGATATAGGTTTTCCTAGTAATAATCATATCATTTTGTTGCATAAGATGAAGGTGTAGAGTCAAGCATCTTACCTTTTCTGGTGATTCCTCGAATGCTTTTCCATACACAAGACTCATGTGACCTGGGGAAGAGAAGAACCTTTCACCTGGCTAGCCTTRTTAGATCTATACTCTATTACCAAGGTTAATGCTAACACTAAATTTTATTTTGTGCTTTATAAAAGATATAGAAAACTTGTTTGCTGTGCTGTTGAAGTTATAAAGCACCTGGGAATTGGAAGAACACGGGAGAACTGTTAAGAAGCACTCCACCCTCTCGTTTTCTGCCAATCACGGCGTGGTTATGCCTTTCTTCAAACATATTTACCTATAGTTTTGTCACCTTACTTATTTCTTAATTATTGTTGTCAACCTTAGATTGCTCTCAGTTTAAGGATCAAGCTCTTATCTTCGTTTTACTTTTTGAAATTGTATCGACTGTGACTTGTGCTTCTTTTCAAATTTGTGATTTAAAAAAAATCGACTCCACATGAGTAGGAATTCTGTTACTGACTTTCATTGAACGCCTAAATGAAGAACAAGAACCCCAATTCTTCCACTTACTTTTCCCAGTTTGGAATTTATCCAACAATTCAAAGAGGGGTTCGTGCATGTTACAAGTGAGAAGTGACCCTTCTTTAGATCGGTAAACATCCTTGACGGGCGTCGCAGTTTTAGGGTCTAAACGAATCAGGGATTTGACCAATAGGAGACCAATGATCTTTTCTTTGTCTCCTTGATAGACAGGGACCCTTGAGTGCCCTGATGAGATGATCTAGAAAAACAGCAAATRTCATGAATGATTAATAATAACTAATTATATGATATAATTGTTAAAGGTTTTCCAGAAACTTTGTTTACAGTGCGTTTCATATAACTTTTGACGGTTAGTTTCCGAAGTTCGTTCGGAAGTTCCGAAGTTCGTATCGTACTTCGGAAGTTCACAACGAACTTCGTTGGTGAACTTCGAACTTCGATGTAATTATAACACGATGTAGATAGATACACAGCACATGGAAAATAGTAGGCGCTGCGCATCTAAATCGAGGAATTTCAAAATTCATTACTCGAAGGTGCACGAAACAGGGGCGGCGGAAGCTGAATATCTTTGGGATGGCACTGCAAAAAATCTTAATAACAGTATTAAAAATCGAATCTATGCACTTATATTTCATGTGAACCAATATTTTGTGGGGGGGCCAGGCCCCCCCAAAAAATTCGGTCCACCRATTACGCCGCCCCTGCGAAATAAAACGTTTATTTTCAATAAAAGATTAAGAAGAAAACGATTTAAAAGTAACCCAGGCTCGTTAGTTTGTTGTATTGCTATTGATAGGTCCTCCCTCTCTACAGTTCATGATGATGTCACATCTTATAGTATTTTGATCGCATCACTCCCCTTGGGAAAATCCTTGACCTGATTTTTCTTAAAGATTCATATGAGTATGAATAAATAATAAAAATATCAATAACCTTTTTCATAACATCGTCATCCAGTTGTTCATCACAACTTAACATGAAGACTTTATCCAGTGGGGTGTACCTATCTTTTACAGTCTTATTACGCATTTCTAAAGCTCCCTGCAGGTAAGAGGAATGGAAAGAAAACTGAGTCATATTTTAACAAAGAATTAGGGGGGGGGGGGGGGTTTCATGGCATTCAAATCAGTAGGGATAAAATACTGTAATAGATGTTTTCTCATTTGGGAAATAAAATCTCTTAAATATATGTTGGACAAAAAATTACCTAAAATCGGCAAAGCTTAAAGTAACTTTTCTATTTCAACACAGGTCAATGTTCTTTGCTATTTGTTCATTTTACTTTTTCTGAATATTACATATTTGGCAGGAAAATGACGTCAGAAGTTCAAGTTCAATCTATGACCAAAATGACTGTATCAATTAAATACCTTGAAAAAGAATGTGTGAAAAAAGGACTTAGTGTGAAAGGTACCTGGATGATTAACACCTCATCATCTCTCAAAGGCTCCTCATTACCATGTGCAAATTCCTTATGAAGATCAACCAGTTCTTTGAGCTCTAAAARAAGAAAATATTTAAAATAACAATAAAATTGCTCAATTAAAGTGTAATATACTGTAATTTGAGAAAATATAGATCTGAGTTTGATAAATATAATATGATGCATCCTGGTCTAGCTTGGGTACAAACTACACTATATATTGGATGATAGGCAAAAGATGTTTTATTAGACCACAATGCACCATGTTCACTAGCAAACGTTCAATCTTGTTGTGGCTGAACTATTACTGGTTGTCAACCCCTACCCCATTGCCAAGAGATTGTTTGTACCATATCTGGTTTTTTTTCTACAGTAAGTCCATATTACTCTTTCCAGAGAGAATAAATGATTATGATTTTAGTAAATTATAGTCATTTCAATTAAGTAATATCGGCATTTTACTTTTTGAATGAGGCCTCTGACTGGCCTTGACATGTATCCTTCTTAAAGCTTTAAGAAGAATTACTGACTATAATATAAACATAATAGGGCTAATAAGAAACCAGTATGCATACTGAAGTCATTTACTTGCAGACAGCATACAAATAACAGGATTGCATGCATGAATCTTCAGGTACCTGCTCTGCGGAAGAATGTGGAATGTTCATGTCCAAGAAGACAGTCAAGTAACTTTGAAATTGGCCATGCAATCACAAACAGCAAACACATCATAAGCTTGACAAACCTACAAAATATATATAACATCTGTAAGTATTTACAGCTAAGTTACTTTGTTTAACAGATCAAAAACAGTTTTCCGWGTTTGATACTCTGATCAAAACACGCGGGATGTTGGGAGAACAYGAGAGGAGCGTAGGAAACCAYGACGYGTAGTGGAGTGGTTTCCAGCTTCTCGAGTGTTCTCCCAACATCCCAAGTGTTTCCATCAGAGTATCAAACACAGAAAACTGTTTTTGATTTGTTTTATAAAATAACAAACTCGTGAAAAGATCCAAAAAAWGCAAATTTAAGTAAATTCTCCCTACCTGCCGTCTTGTTCAAACTGACCAATGAGCGCGCACAATAGATTAAAATCTTACAGTTGCAATACTCACGCGCGCTAAAATGAGTGTTTTGATACTCTCATCAAACATGGTTTTCGACCAATCGTAGCGCRTGTAATATGTAATATCCCAATTATTTTATAAAGTAAAATCAAAAACTATAATATGCTACTTGACTTTCCACTATTTTAATTTGTATTAGTGAAGAGATGGATAGAAGAATGGATGGGTGGAACAATGAATGAGTGAGAGGTTTGATGGACGGATGGACGGGCGAACGGACAGTGGACGGACGGACGAATGGATGGATAGATGGATGCAATTCTTCCTCAAACCCAATCCCTTAATGATAAAGCATCAATTGTAAGGAGCTATGAGCAATGCCTGTTTGTTAACATCAGACTTACGGAGCRAGTGTAGCACCAATCTTTAGACCAAATCTTGTACACAGTGCTTGTGGAACTACTCTGTAACAATAAAGGTATTGTATTCGATAAATGAAAACTAGATAGACATCAGCATATTAATTTCCAAACAATTGCTTGTAAGAAAAAATGACATTCAAGAAGCCAAGAAACTGCTAGTGCTTGCTTTACACCTCTCTTTCAGCATCATGCAACACCATTTGCATCGGTCAGTTGGTTAAGATAAGGCTGCATTGAAGGATTCTGTGGCAAGACTACCACTAAAACTATATTATAGGTAGATTATAAGAACTAAATCAAAAATTAACTTACTCTCCAAAGAATAACACTGCAGTAACCGAGACACAAATGGCAATAACAGGGTTAGAGATTCTATCCATGAATATTGGCATAGCTTCAACAGCTCCAGCATTGGCCAACAGTAATGTCACAAGTAAAAGATGATGTTTTTCTACGATGGGTAATATCTTCTTGGCAAATTTTCTCTCTTCCATTTTCCCACCTCGTTCAAGTACTCTCAAGCTAAGGATGTCCAGTGAGAGCAGTCCCATTGTTAAACCTGACATCAATCCTATGTAGCAATATCAATTGTTTTATTAATAGGATATGATTACACTTGCCTAATTGCAAGGAATCTGTCGTTAAAAAAAAAACAAATTACAAAAAAACAAATAAGGAATAGTTAACAATTTAAACTTAATCTTGGCGTTTGTGGTTTTCTTCCAGTGCTCAGCTGTGAAATAATAGCTGCCTGTCCAGTAATCTAGTCCAATGCAAGGCCATACGAGATTAATATTTTTTAACAATTTTTTTTGTTGGTATTTTTATTATGCATATCAAGAAAATTTAAATTCCTATTTGGTATTTAAGTATTTTGCTAATTTTATTTGACAACCTCCTTGCAATTAGATGTATATAGGATCATTAATTATCACTATTAACTGGCAAGTCCCTAATGTGTGACCAGTTTTGTATGGTGTTCCAATCCTGCCAAAAATCAATGTTGACATGGAACATTCAACTTCATGCATCGACACTCTAGTTCACATAGTACTGAAGTTTGGCTTCAAACCTTCATAAACTTGAGATGGAACATTTAATGTCATACCTCAGCATTGGATTTTACATTGTTCCAAAATAAAGTTCACAAACAGCAACTTTCAGCTTCAGGAACTGGAGATTGAAAAGGGGATGGGGCACCCATTGTCATATGTCAACATTAGAAYTCATAAACACCAACTTTCAACTTCAAACTTTTGTCGTAAGTCTTTGTTTGACRGTAATTGCATGTTGCGAACTTGAAAGTTGAGTTCCCAAGCACCTACCAGCTGCCCCAAAATGTATTGTATTTCATTTTGACATCAATGACAAAAGCTCTTGAGTGGTGTGGGAGGATAGGGACTCCATATAGGGGCCCAGCTACAGTCAACTCTTGTTGTAAACTGGGATTTGCATTTTGGTTTGTGTTATATCACTCTACTGTTAAAACAAGATGAATTTAAATAATTCCACTGATGCGGAACTGAAGAAAATATAATTTTATATAATAATTTTAAAAAAATTGTAATAGGAGTGCACTTGCTTGCAGTCCAGAAAGGAAACATAATTATTTTACTGTCTCCTCTCTTGGTTGCTCAGTTACACACTCTGCATCTATCAATCTCTCAGTGTATTTTTTGCTATTTCCTATGATTTTTCCAATCCAAAAAAAGGCATTAATGATAGACGAGATGTGGCAGGATAATGTTTTGAAAATTGCAGGCAAAACTTGAATGTTGATATGTGAAGTTGAATGTTGGAGGACGATGTCTTGAATGTTGAATGTTGGAGGACAATGTTTTGAAAGTTGCAAGCAAAACTTGAATGTTGATGCATGAAGGTGAATGTTCCATATCAAAATTGATTTTTGGCAGGTTAGAACGCCATAGTTTTCAAGCTGTGTGCATACTTCTTTAYGTAAATGATAGCTAAATCTAGAGAATTTCAAACCTATGTGATTATGGCACTAAATTTGATATGATATTGTTTAGTTCCAGAAATTATCCATACCACTTCCAAAGAGGAATTTGGAATTTCCGAAGGGGTGGGGTCAGAGAAAGAACGAAATTACAGAGTTTGTATGGAAGAAAATTAGAATGTGCRGGGTGGGGTCTTTAAAAAATTCTGATAAATAATTTTAAAATAATTTCTGGAACAACACATTAATAATACAGCTCTCTAAGATGATTTTAGACATGATAATATACACTTCATTCTATACTCTCCGGGTATACTAAATCTTGGAACTTTGCAAAACTAATATAATAAAACATTTGGTATTAACCATAAACATAGAGGTTGAGTATAAATAACTACAATGAGTCTTTTTATTAGCATGGAATATGCTTCAGGATCTCCAGTTCAATATGATTTGTACAGCACAGCCGAAATTACAATACCAAAAAACAAATACAAGCTTTACAATCTACACTGACTTACCAGCAAAAAGTACGAGTAAGACGTATACACCAAGGTATATCCAAAACAGGTTATCCTTGTAGTTTAAAGGCTGTTCTTCAAGGACATATTTGGTTCCATTACAGAGCACTTCACCGTGTTCYTGCATGATACAGGAAACTGAAGCCATTTTGAACCAACTAAACAGTMACGAAGAATGACAATAACTAGAAAACAGCAGGCATTCCAAGCAATAGGTGAGAGACTAGGGTGAGGACAAAATACTTTTGAGGGGGGTAGGGTTAGCAGATTCAAGTGTAACTATTTACCAAAAAAATCCGTAATATCACATTTGATTCATAAATTCATATTAATTTTCTTTTAATTTTCTTATCTTTTCGATTTCAAATTTTCATTGGAAAAAAATGGAGTAATTTTTAGTAGGTGTGGGTTGCCTGTGGTTTTTGTGCTCAAATCCATAATGGCGGACGAAGTGTATTAAAATGGTTAATGGCCACAACTTGATAGTTTTTTATATGTGTAAATATGACTTCATACGGACAAATCGTGATAGGACCGCCTGGTTGTGGCAAGAGTACATATTGTGCTGGAATGCTGGAGTTTCTTACTAGAATGGGACGTAAAGTTGCAGTGGTGAACTTAGATCCTGCTAATGAAAGCTTGCCTTATGACTGCAAGATAGATATATCTACCCTGATATCACTGAGCGATGTGATGGATAACTTGAAACTTGGACCTAATGGAGGCCTTATTTATTGCATGGAGTATTTAGAAAAGAACTTAGATTGGTTGGAAAAAGAACTTAAAAAACTCAAGGGATATTATTTTTTGTTTGATTGTCCAGGGCAGGTTGAACTGTACACTCATCATAATTCAGTGAGAAATATGGTAAAACAAYTAGAAAAATGGGACTTTAGGGTAAGTGGGACACTATCAAATGGTGTGTGTAATGTCATATGTCATCCCTTTCCCGCAATCTCATCACGAACCTGACAGTCCCCACCTCCGCAATGAAAAAAAAAAGATTTGCTTTAGAGGTAAAAAGTGACTTCCTGGAATTTTGTATTTGTAAAGTATATATCTAAAGTATATCAAACAAACCAAGCGAAAAGTTTTATCAATACCCTGAACCAGCCTTTATGAGCAGATAAGAGTCAGGGCACAGCTCAGTCACAGTTCAAARTAAGTATGTTGGGTTTTTTTCATCTGGTGCTACAGCACCCATATTTCCTTGATTGAGTCATACACTGAGTTATAGAGACAATTTATTACAAAACATTCTTTTCCCCCTTTTTTTAGGTTGTTGCTGTTCATCTAGTAGATTCTCATTATTGTAGTGATCCTGGGAAATTCATCTCAGTCTTGTTGACATCACTCAACACRATGCTTAAAATTGAGCTTCCTCATGTGAATGTTCTTTCCAAAATTGACCTCATTGAACAATATGGAAAACTAGGTAAGTTGTGCTTAGGGCTGGACTTCATCAAAGTGTGCTCATTCATTTTCTTTATTTCATGCAACTTTGCTAATTAATYCCAACTAAAACTTGAAAATGGGGTTAGATTCCTCTGAAGGCAATGTTTTGGACAGGGTTTTGGTGTTAAATGTTACCAAAAGATGCTATTCCTACACAGGATCCTATCCAGGATGCTATTCCTAAGCATATAGAATTACTAAAGGATCTTTACAGGATTTTGCAGGATCCTACAGGATCTTACAGGATTCTGTCTAAGATTTGCACCAGGGATAGGTGAGAACCAATCAAATTGTAATAATAATAATAATAATAAATCACATTTATAAAGCGCAGATTAGCACAAGATGTTCATCTGCGCTGAATACAGAAACAATACACAATAACTAGAAATATAAAAGCTAAGTTAATCAATGGGAATTGCAAAAATAACTTAAATAAAGGCTTTTCTATAAAAATATGTAGAATAAATTTGAAAWCAACGCCAAGCTAATGTTGAGCCCATCAGAAACCTGGAATGCACAAGAATGGTAATTTGACCCTAATGTTACATGTACACAACTAGATAGCCATCATCATTTTCTTGTGGAAATAAAAGTATATGTTGAAAGGCTATTGTTTTCTGCTGGTTCCTGATTGGTTCGACTACCCAATGTTGGGATTTATTGACTTCATTATTAATTTTGGTTGGTTCTTGCTGTCATRCTGTAAAATGGCTGGCACATTATTATTAAGATGGCTGTGATGTTGATAAACCAATTATTTATGTCCATTAACTTATACTGTATGCTGTAATATGACTGTCTTTATCCATGCTGATTAGTATTGTTGTTGGTTTTTAGCGTATAATTTAGAGTATTATACAGAAGTCATGGACCTTAATTATCTAATCGACCAGTTAAAAGGTGATGCTTTCACCAGCAAATACAAGAAATTAAATGATGCTCTGGTTGGTTTAGTTCAAGACTATTCTCTTGTGTCATTCCTGACTCTCAATATTCAGGTGAGGAAAAATTGATCATTTCTGACAAATAAAACAATGCARTATGCTAGCTGTATCAGTTGTGTAAGTCAACAAAACCTCTTGCATTCAGAAAGGAACTGGAACTCCCATAGGGCTGCAGAAGGTGTATTCTTTATTTTCAGAAAAAATATCCATACCCACATGAAGAAGGATTGGAATTTTCGAGGGATGGGAAGGGTTTATAGTGTAGTTCAAGAACATATCTCCATAACTGTATGGCTGAGCCCCTCCTCCATTGCCTATGTGAAGAAAGCTTAGAAGAACATATTGTGTACAGCAACACTTATTAATCAACCACTCTTAGTAACAATTGCTCCTGTGCATGTCAAACTGCTTGTTCTCACAATAAATTGTTTATTTTTCAGGACAAAGAAAGTATGTTTAATGTTATGAAGGCTATTGACAAGGCTAATGGTTATGTGTTTGGTGCAAAATATAAGGAAAGTAACTTTTCTGCCCTGATGTCATCAGCTGTGGGTGCAGACTTTGAGTTCTTCAAATATCCTTTGATCACTACTATGTATACTGTACTTCACTTCACTAAACCATTGCACACCCGACCCCCATGTGATGAAGAGTGTGACAACACAACCACTGCACACCCCACCCCTGTGATGAAGAG
>NW_022258399.1:7010-25512 GCF_009602425.1 Actinia tenebrosa | reverse complement strand
TGTGATGAAGAGTGTGACAACACAGCCACTGCATACCCCACCCCCATGTAATGAAGAGTGTGACAACACAACCACTGCACACCCCACCCCTGTGATGAAGAGTGTGACGACAACACAACCACTGCACACCCCACCCCCATGTGATGAAGAGTGTGACAACACAACCACTACACACCCCACCCCTCTTACACTATCACAGCTGTTACACTATTTCCTCTTACACTATCACAGCAAATCTTTTATGTTCTAATATTATATGTTCAAAATTATATAAACCCTTAACTATCACTCACAACAGCGAGTGTTCAAGAACGTTACATGGACAAAGACAGCTGAGAGCTAAACAATCCGGTTCACACAAAAACACTGAGGGTATGAAGTGGCATTGTCATCCTGGCTGGTTTTTTTTATACTCTACATCAAGTTCAAAAATCTTTGTCAGGTTCAAAAAGGTGAAATCATAGGAGCTAAGAACAACTGGTGTTCTGGGTAAACAGTTAATCAGGCTAATATTATTCATATTGCAGTTTGGCTGCTCTTGAACAAAGATTCAAGTTACCAAACAAAGCATTTTGTCACCTTTGATCCATGTGTCTGTATGGAGACACTCTACCAATGCCCAGGATATTACCTACCTAGAACACCTGGGTCTTAGCTTCGATAATCTTACCATTTGAACCTGACAACAATGTTTGGATTTAGTGTATAGAAACTGTTATGCTGTACTTGAAGTGCTCTTTGTCAATCCAAAAGCTTGGCAATAAAAGACAAGAAAATGTTTAGAGTTAAAAAAAAAGAATTTTATTGATTAAAAAACCTCTTATTACATGTAATCTAATACACTATTTAAGTACATGTATRGCATTAGCAAGAGCCATCTTAAGTAATGCTCAAAGCATGTAGACTCAGTACACAAAAAAAATATTTCTGAMAAAGGTGGGTTTGTAAAGCTAGAAAATGATTCTTGCTACCTTGTTGGATGAAAAGCAAAACAAAGTTTCAAGCTTCCTATAGACTCCCTTGCACTAAATCCTTATCTATTTGGTCCTTACCTATCTGATCCTTACCTATGTGGTCCTTACCTATGTGGTCCTTATCTATCTGATCCTTACCTATGTGGTCCTTACCTATCTGGTCCTTATCTATCTGGGGGAACTACTGCAAGGAGTTGATGCTTGGAGGTCATGTCATAAGTGTAACAATGGCTTTTTCTTCTTATACACGGAATCAAAATATGGTGACCAATTTGAATAACACTATTGTTCTRGACTGACCAGCGACTGACTAGCCTCTCACACCTATGAAAACGATTTTATATTCCCATGTGAAAACGAGGCTAGTCAGCCCAGAACAATAGTTATGGGAATTGTTTGCTATATTTCAATTAAGTATAACATCAACTGTCAAGATGTTTTTACACTAAAGATGACATGATCTGTGAAAACATATAAGTAAACTAGTGTTTTCCTCAAAGCCATCATATTTACATTTCTGCTATTCARCAGCACTTGGAATTATTATCATTATTTCATGTCTATTTACAATAATCTAATAAATCAATGTTGATATATTACTTTGTTGATATAAAGGAATCATAATCATTATCATAATCAATATGATTGATAGCAAAGCCTGAGATTGATGCAAAATCAATAGACCTTATCCATTTACTGTATAAGGAAACTTTCCCATTTCTGATCACATGTCATTCTCTTGAGAAYAGAATTCTTTGTTTGAGTTATATTCACAGTCATGTGTCTTCTCATGTGCATCCATTAAATAAAGACATGATACTCTAGGGAATGAATGACGCATGATCTAAAATGGGAAAACAGCAGGGCGTGGTTGTTCACAGCGTGGATAGCACTAAAAAAGGGGGTAAGTGAAGGAAGAGAGAGATGTGAAGGGAAGATGAACGYGAGAGATTAAGATTAATGTTCCATTTAGAAGAAGAGAGGTTGACCCATCTACCGAGGAAGAATGTCCCTAGTACCCTGCAAATGTACCATGCAAATGCATTGTAAATTTGGCAGTATTCCACAATTTCTTTACGCTGAGCATCGTGTTGTTTTCGAGGCATTTTCAATGCCCTTGTGGGATATAATAGATATACAATGCTTTCTAGTGAAACAATATCCCATTTGTCCCTTGATATTTTTTTAGTAAAAACTTGTTCGTATAAAGTATCGCACCGCATGCCACATTCCATAAAATCCCGATCATACTAGGAAATATGCAAGTGACTCGTAGCCAGATATTTTATCAGGGAGGTGTAGTATTTACAAAAGCCATCACACTTCCTTGTTTTATGCCTTCTCTTACCAAGGTGCCCAAGGTTTAATCTGGGAAGGCAAAATTTCTTGATCCACGCCGTCTAGTCGGGTCAAATCTCGGTGACAGGTTGCCATTCGAGCGAAGAGATGCATTGACTTGACTCAAATCTAAATGAAAAAAATACAGGAGTCAGTAAAATTATCACTCTCCTAAAGGACCGGGCGATGTCAACAAAATAACTATTTACCGCCGTTTGCATTAGTACGCGGCCACCCCACACACAAATCGCGTCGTGTAGTTTGCAATAGACTGCCGTCAATCAAACATTTCATTCTACTTGGATGTACTCAAACTCTTTGCAAACGATTTCGGAACTTTCCTTCGTGATATCYGACTGAGAAAGTTTGATAGAAAAGCCAACTCACTGATCCAAACGTGTATAAATGGCGTCAACATGAATGATTGACGGTAGTCTATTGCAAATTACACGACTCAATTTGTGTCTGGGGTGGCCGCGWAGTAATGCAAACGGCGGTAACTGAACCTATAAGCTTTGAAACTTTTTTTAGTTGGCATGCGCACAATATTACATTCTTGAACTAATGCAGCGATCGAAGCAAAGCACTATTGACGATATGTTTTTTTCGATTCATGCTTTTTAAGAAGTGGTTAATCTACATCCAATACTTCAAAAACAAAACACGAGAAACACTTTATTTCAGTAGCGATGGTAGGCTGTCTTTGTCTACAGTAGACATATATATATACTTAAAAAGAATTGACGCAGACGTGAGAACATTCCCAAACAAGCTTGAAGCATTATTAAAGTGAGAACCAAAAGAAAACTTTAATCACTTGTAATTAGAACTTAATCCGGAGAGAATTATCGGAATTTCTAGCCTAATCTCTAATCAATTAAAGGGATAAAAAACTCTAGAACTAATTCTGGATAAAACAGTTTAATCTTATGATTTGACATACGTCAATTCACATAAATATCAGCGGAGAAAGGAGACAAATTCGTTTTGGATAAGAAACTCTAGAACTAATTCTGGATAAAACAGTTTAATCTTATGATTTGACATACGTCAATTCACATAAATATCAGCGGGGAAAGGCGACAAATTCGTTTTGGAGAATTTATACTTCTGGTCGAATTTATATAAGAGAAAAGAATTATATTTTTAACACTTTTAGACAGCTAAAACTTCAAGACTTTCTTCGTTTTATAAATTTTTAAGTATGATTTATAACTTTTTATTTGTCAGGTTAATCATAGATCCATGTTTTGAGATTTATATAATTTATTTTACTGTGTTTGCTTCGATATGAAAGAATAAATTCTCCGAAAGTCGGGTAAATAAAGCAAATGCGAAGAACATCCCTTAACGTTAAAGTATGTCATTTTGTTTGACAGAAACTCTGATAAGATTTGACAACCTTGGAAGATTTGGGAAATTCAAATAACTTTTTCTTTGAATGGKATACTTTGGTTCACGGTGGATTAAGGGTATAAAAATCTGCCTGGGATTAAAACTTTCAAGAGTTCTTCAATCTTTCTTCGTAAAAAAGGAATCTGGTTTTAATTTCGTTGACAAGCTCTAAGTCAAAGAATAGATGAAAGACGCGAAGATAAAAATCAAGAGTTTTCTGTTTTTCAGGTTGGTAGGTTATCTGTGGATCTTGGACGCGGTTAGGCTCTCGTTCGTCACAAATTGACGACAAAATTAAACAAACCAGACTGATATACAGCTTCTTCTTATTAACCTTGAAATAATAAAGCAGGACTTTGAAGCCATAAAGAAAGCGAATATATTGCTTTTGTTATTTCCGCCATAAGTGACGTGATGGAGGAGCAGAGACTGGCAGTTAGGAGATATTTTTAGATTAGGCGACAAGATGTGTTGKTTAGGACGGCTGTGTGTATTTAGACACAAAAACATTTCAAATTTCAATTGAAGTCGTCTTTTGAGCAAACACAAGCAAAGTGCTCCTTCCGTTAGGATGATATTTAAAAATTRATTCGCWGAAGGCGAAGTGAATATCGGGAAATATTTATCGAGACGCGAGTATTAGTAGTTTTAACACAAATGAATATAATAAATAACGGAGAGAGAGTTTTTTTGTGTTCAAATCATATTTATCTCTGCACACAGTACAAATCGACAAACGAGCGTGCGTGCCTAGTAGATAGCATAAGACTCACATTGTAACCAATGAGGGAGACGGATTTATTATATTCACTTTTGTAAAAATACTAATGTCTATTATTTAAATTTAAAAAAGCAATTGGCAAGTATAAAGTCAGCTGATTGGACAAATAGAAGCTTTAGTGACGCGAACTGATAAATTTATAATAATATGCAAATATCTGATTGGTTGATTTAGAATTTGTTTTTACTAAACTGARTAGGAGCTGATTGTATCGTTATGGTAGATAATGATTGGTCCTGAGTYATGGAATGGAAGGTGATTGGTTGGCAATGAACATAAGATGAAAATAGGATTGAAGCTGATTGGTGGATTATGGCATGTGCATTGACCAATAAAAGCTATGAAGGCAGATTTGATGCTTAATATTTAGCATTTACAGTCTTTTAATGATTTTAATGYGTATTTATTTATTGATTTACATACAAACTGTCTAATTAAATGAATATGAGAGTGATGTGTTGAATTGTTTATGTTTTCATKTGTTCAAAACCTTGGATTATTCGTTTATAAAATAAAACTGATTATGGAGTTTATGCACATATATTTAAATTGAATTATTTTTACATCCTGGCTTTATATGAATCAAAACTTTTTCTGAATTAATACTTTTTTAAGATGTTTAAAATCTGGATCAAAAACAAATTCATATTTAAAGTTTGGTGAGAAAATAATGAATAGATTTTCCCTTGTAAGACGTTTAGTTAGTTTGCCATTTCTTTAGTACCGAGTAAGCAGCTTGTGCTTTCGACACTTTTTGTTTAAACTGCGCCAGAATCTGAGGGTTTTTTGACTGTAATTCGTTACCTAGCGACAAGCTGCTGTTGGGGACAAATGACGTAGGTCTTCTCTTCTTGGTGGGACCACGTGCCACCTGGCGGGCACGTGACCCGAAGCCTATACACTGTAGAGTCTCGGTAATGTACTTTTGTGCAGGAGAAACACAGAGCATGACGAGTAGCTTGGCATTTCCACCTAGACAAATGAAAAAAACTACATGAGATCATTTGAAGACTACGTCAACGCCTCCATTTTAGCTCATATAATCCTACAGAACTTGTCGTACAGTCCCCTTGACATTAGTACAATACACTGGGCCCCGATTGTGCTTACCTATAGTATCCTGCAGCATGTGAGTCAAACGGGTATTTCTGTACGGTATATGTGATCTGTGCTCAGCTAGTGCTCCCAGAACGTCGGCCAAAGCACTCAAGCTACGAAAAAGACACGAAAATATTGATCGAAATTTGAAAAAATAGGCGAGAAYTGGCATGAAGTTGAAATGCTGGAAAAATCAAGTTTTGGAAATCTGGAAAAAAATCCCATCTAAAAGAAAACTTGTCGATTGATCATTGATTGTTCAATGAATAATGGTCAATCGTCAACCGACATTGGGTGGTGCGGTCGTTACCTTTTGTTAATGAATGACGTCTCTCGTAATGCTGCTCCTGTCACACCAGACAAACCTAACAAAAATAAATGGGTTACAATGGGTTTGGAGTAGCTGCGTTTGTGGAGAAATAGGGCTGAGGAATAGATTATTGGTAATATACTGGCATTAATAGAAAATAAATATTTCATTTTTATGAGAGATCTATATTTATTCTATACAGGACTCTATTTAAACTAGCCTGTGCTAAATTAGATGTTCCTCAGTTAAAATATTGAATAAAACAAAATAAAAAAATGACGAGGAGTATTTTCATTTAAACGAACAATTCTCCGCTTGATTAGAATTCGAAATTGGGTGTTTTAGTAAAAAAAAAAAAAAAAAAAAAAAAAAAAANAAAAAAAAAAAAAAAAAAGGAAAAAGAAACGAGCATTACCTACGAGCAAACCTACGAGCAAACCTACATTATGCATATCAATTATGATGGTCTTACCCACGCACTCGCTGCCAGCCAAATCAACTAACTGGAGTTTAGTTTTGACAGTGGTAGAGATAGGTGGAGGGGTACCAGTACTCGACCGTGAAGGAGATGGTGACCTGGAACGAGCTGCTGCGCTACCTGGAGCAGGAGATCTGGGTAAGAAAAAACAACAACAATCAAACGATGTTGAAGGTAACTGAGGATACAGTGTAGACCAATCAGCCGTTATTTCATTTACTCTAGTCTGGGTAGGGGAGGGAGAAGGAGAGGGAGAATAACGAATAACTGAAACAARCATATATTATCCAATCGAAATCTATGAAGAACTGAAAAAACACACACACATGTTACCCAATCCGTCCTAAACCACTATTCCCTATTCACTCATTCTCCTCTTCGTCCTAGGCACACTGGTTTCCCATTTCAATTGTGCGTAATGACTTTTTGTATATTTGGTCAATGTCCCTTCTCACTAGTGTTACTGGTACACAATCATATAATATTAAGATATGGGAAAACTTTACACAGAATAGAAAGATATATTCATTCTTGAATTCCTTGGCAAGGAAGATGGTGGAAAAACCTAACTGTAGATCTAGAATCGATTTACTTTGAACGTGTTTGTCGCATGGTGCGTCCTTTGGGAGCAGGAGACTGTGACCTGCTGACGTGATTAGCAAGCTGCGGTAGGTTTTTACGTGTTCTGGTGGGCGTGCCCGGTGGCGAAGGCGCGGCTTCTGAACTGGGCGTTGATACACGTGCTACTGGTTGCTGATTGGTCGTCATGAACACTTGTAATTGGACGATAAGATGAGAACGACTTGAGTGCGCATGCACCATAGTGGCGTCCTCATGACGTCGACACATACCAAAGTACACCAGATTCATTACTTCGTTGAAGTTGGATACTGGTCTATGAAGAAATAAAAYAACATTATTATTATGAAATAAGAGAGGAATCGGTAAAATCTCCCGAACCCAATTTAGTAGTACCACTCGAGGTTGGGTTGTCTAATCTATTGTCAAATACTATCAATATGGCGGCGGTAACGTACAAGAAGAAGAAGAAAGCATGCAAAACAAAACCCAAAAGTTTTCTGTTCTTGCGTTTAATTAAGTATGGACCACGAATTGTTTTCGCATTGTTCTGAAATGTCAAAAGCAGCGAGTGCAGTGAATGAAATTAATGGCTTGCTGTGAAAATCAGCAAAGCAACGATTTCATATTAGCTAGGATTACGATTTTGGTGATTTACTCTTGCTTTTCAAATTACTAGCATTGCCCCTTGAAACGAAAGAAAAGGAAGCAAAGATAGTATTTTAAAAACCCTTATTGTGCAGGTGAGTAGAATTATGACCGAATGTTTTCTCGGGATTTTCTACCTGCATGAATTTCTGAAGAAATAGAAAACGCGCGCGCGTGCTGTGTGCTGTCATAAAGCACGCGGGGGTTGGCAGAACACGAGAGAAGTSTTAGGAGAAGCACGACGCGTAGCGGAGTGCTTCTYGACACTTCTCGACTGTTCTGCCAATCCCCAAGTGCTTTATGACTGCACACAGCACAACACACAGCACAGTTTAGACGATAACATTGTTATGGCAATAAAGCCGCATCATTTGGTCCAATAAACGAACATTAACAAAAGGAAAAAATTCAAAAATTCATATGCCACGAGACAGAAAAACACGCCAGGAGAAATTCCCGAAACAAATCTAGAAAAACAGTCATAATCAAAGATATAATGTGTTTCATTTAATCAAAGTGTGTTATCAGGTTTTAAAAACAAATCTTACTTGGTAACCAAGGATGGGATGTCCGTGTCACCGTCACTGCTTGTTATGATGTTCAGCTTAAAACAGAACAAAACCAATATATATATATYAAGATTTTTGTCAGCCCGCTGACTAAAAAGCCTGAAGAGTCTAGGCTCGAGATTGCTGCTACACAGGCAACAAATTTATAAGGAAAAATTTCGCCGAGTAATATAAACCTGCCCAGAGAAACAACTGTCAGAGTAAAAGGAACATAGTTTTCTTCAAYATTATAGTGACTAAAATTAGTTTGATAGAGCAGTTTTCGCATGACTGTGAAAAGCTCAGTGCCGTAAGCGTGACGTGCCGTGACCGTGATGCTTTCTAGAATTTTAATTGGCTGATTTTTTTCATGCGCAATATGATTGGTCTTGCTTTGCCGTGACCTTAACGTGACCGTGTCCGCGCCGTGTTCATGCCGTGTTCCGGGTATTCGATTGGATGGAGAGTAAATTCTCGTGCAATGTAATTGGTCTGGCGTATCCCTTGCCGTGTCACGACCGCGTTCGTGCCGTGAACTTTTCACGGTCATACGAAATTTGCACTATGTACTAGACAGCGTGGCAGGCACAAAGGGAAGGGAAAGGATGGGGGCCTGTGGTGGGGGCCCGTCCCTTTGCGCCTGCGACGAAGACTAGAAACATACCTTTTCGTTCTTGTTGGGCGCCAGCAAGTCTCGTACATCATTGTTGTAGATCTCACAGACTGACATCTCCACCGAATAGGTTTCTGTGAGCGTCTCACGCTCTGCTATCAACCTAAATACATTGAATACACCACATTACAACACTGTTGGGCCTTTTTGATTAAAAGCAAGGTACAGCCAAACATAAACACAGACATTTAAGGGAATATTGCATGTAAGTAGTAATATGTTCTGACAATTAACACAACTAATGAGATATGGATACAGGGGGAAAAGGTGTGCGTCTACAGTGTGGACAGTGAGGGGAGAGAGGAATGTGTTCGTTTGCAAATAGTCGTGCGATATGCAGTCTTTTCTCTGGACGTCAAGAGGAACCGCAAAAAAGAGAGACGAGGGTACTAATGCTACATTACCCCTGACTTCGCTTTCATTATCTTACTTGAAAATCTCCTTGGCTGCTCTGGGAATGATTCCTTCATCTTTGTTAAGTTCTTCAGAGTCAATATCCACATTAACGTCATGGCTCCCTAACATTGTGTGTGTCTTGCCGGAGCCTGTCTGACCATATGCCATGATACATACGTTGTACCTGAAATAGGTGGCAAACAAATTGATCTGCATCATATTTTCTAACGGTTAGTCTGCGTGTTTAAAACAGCAAATCAACAACAAGAAAAAACGAGATGAAAAGTAAAACCAATCACTAAACTAAACAATTCAAAACTAGCTACTGTACAGCTGCACTGGAAATAAGTCAAATTTCTTTATTCCAGGAATTCTGTGCCTAAGAGAGCTTATTATCATCATCATCATCACCAGTACCCCTATCATTATCATCATCATTATCCACCAACATCAACACCGCCATCACCATCGTCATAATTACTACTATCATCATCAGCATCATCACCATCATTACTACCAGTGTCATCACCGTCACTACTACATGTACCACTACCACCATCATTATCATCATCATTATCCAGCACCACCATCAGTGCACCACCACAATCAACACCCCCATCATCATCATTACCATCCTCACCACCATCATCACAACTGTCATCAATATCATCATTGATCATCACAATCATTACCAACACCACTATCATCATCATCACCATCACCATCATCACCTATCATCATCATTATTTCCTGTTAACCTACCCATCCAGTAGTGAAGTGAGTAGAGTCTTGACATCATCAAAAATCTTCTTCTGATCATCCATATCATTATAGACATGTTCGAACTCCTTCTGTTGCATGATTCGTTCTCCATTAGACTTGATTGACACATATGAGAGTGTTTCCTCATCAACATAGTTAACAACTTGTTCTGAAGGGGTACCTGGTTTGCCCAGTGAAGCTTCATCCGGGGAATCAATACCAACAATGAGAGGACGAATACGGCAGTGGACTCTGATGTTACCACGAATTTCCTACAAATAAAGTTACATAGATTAATAAGAAACGCCAAAGAACTTTCTTGTGACAGAGTTTTCTTATAACTAGGAAAGTGAAGCAGTTTTTGAACTTAATACAGGTCTTTGTTAATTACAGTACAAGAGGCTTTCTCTAAGCTTTCTGGTTTTCCTCCCTACATACAGATCATAATGTGAGTTGAGTGCTATGTGTTGTAAATGGTGAATGTAGTGGTAGTGTGTGTCGAGCTAACCTAAACAAAGAGCTTTATATAAGTTTTCTTACCACAAGTGTATTGTGCAGGGTCATTCTCCTGTTCTTTTCTGTTGCCGCCTTCAACAGTGCTGTATCAAGCTTTAGTTCTGTTTCCATCAGTTTGGACTGAATCTCTAAAATATGTACAGTACACCACAGGTTAAAAAAACCTTTCCCACCAACCAATCAATCCTTTTCTTTATGCAACAATTAGAGACCACTATAAGAGGGAGGGTGGCTGAAGACTAATCATCCCTCACCCTTTGACCACTAAAACAATATCATCCCATCAATATGATTAATGCCATCACTGAAAAATGAAATCATAAAAATGGATTATGAAACTCGCGCTCTTAAAGTCTGATAAGATTCATTAAAAAATGACCAACATGGTTAATGTAAATAAACTTAAATTTTAAGTTTATTTGGCATCACGAAAATACATACTTTAATATAGATATCATATAAATATTTGGTGTGCTATAAGGTTTTTAGTAAACACAGTTGCAAGGGTTTCCTGGTACCTTAAACTCAACACAATTTAGGTACCAGTGGTCTCCATCATGGGCCAGATGTTTGGGCTCAATTTGTGGATCATTTTATGGGTTGGAGTAACTAATTGTAGCATTATCAGATTTTTCTGCTCCATGCAGTAATACAGCATGCAAGATTTTGTGAAAGATTTCAGTGAAGAGATGTATGCATTGTAGGCAAGTGCATCTCACAATTCTCACAGACAACTAAGAGTGCTTCCTAAGAACAATTCTGTTTTATTTGCTTTATTATGTAAAAATGATCCATTGCAGTTTTGTTATACTTTGCAAAGATTGGCTGCATAATTATTATACAGTATGCATGGGCAAAGGCATTAGCAACCAATTGCTCCATTCACTAATTCAGCGTAGTTTTTTGACAAATCAGATTGTATGTACAATACAATGTAAATCCCTTACTTTCAATGCTTGACAGCCCTTCGGATCCAAATTGTGATGTCATCTCTCTAGCCTTCTTCAAATCCTTTGCAAAATCTGCAGGCATTTCTTTGACTGTCACTCGCAACTCATTAAGATCAGTTTTGAGAGTCTAAAAAAGTTAGGGGATTATAAATAAGTGTGAAAAAAAATCAAAGAAAAGTACAGGAGTATACATGTATTGTGTTGTGAATGAAAGACTTCTTTTAAAACAGGTTTTAATATTACATGAACTTGAAATATTCAAGTTACACAATGAAATGTATTGCCAATCAAAAGTAAGAAGTCATACTTTTCATATTTGGTGGCAGGCTAGGAGAAAAAAAAAATCCAACAAACAGCTACATGTAGGCTACAGATGACTACTGTATTTTGCTACTAGGCTTGTGTGCCTCAATTAGTAAATCCTATTACTATAACTGCACACATATAGTCCTTGGCAATATAATGGTATTTTCCCTATCCTATTTCCCTACTTCACATTATTTATCAAGAGTTGCCTGCATGAGGATTATAATAAATTAAATTAAATTGCAGAACTATCTTTTGAAACATAGCTGTAATAATTATTACACTTGTCAAATAAAAGGCCAAAGCCACATTGGACATTTCAAAGACTACAAATTCCCAGATATCCAAGAAAATTACTTTAGAATCCCAGTTATGAACTGAAGTGTTTTACAAATTTGTTAGGGTTTTTTGATGTGCATATAATCGAAGGGCTCATAACTGGGGGGGGTGGGGTGGGGATGGACTTATAAACTGCCCAAGACTTGCCACACAACCATACATCTCTTTGTAATTCATAGTGTTTTCAAAAAACTTTTACTCCCAAAATATTGAACATATTACCCTCAAATTTCAGTAGTAAGTTGCTAAATAGGGCATTCTCTTTCGATTTCTGGAGTAAGTTTGCTTGTAGCTTGAAATTTTTTAAATGCTAATGAGGAAAAAAAATAAATAAAAATCGACCTACAAGTCACAGGTAATTAATGCAGGTCAGAGCAATATTAGTCTTCAATAATTGTTCTTAAGTCTCATATGTTTTCTCAGTTTGACCACAACAAAAATATTGAATATTTGGTTTATAATACAAATGAATATGAAAATCCTGATAGTGATTCCATACCTTCAATTCTTTTTTAAGAGATTTACATGACTTTTTCACATTGCTTCTAAATCCTGTTTCAGCTTCAAAAAGTCTTCTGAAATGACTTGATTCAAATCTTGATGTTCTCACACTTCCCTGGCACTATATGAAGATTAATAATATATAACATATAAGTATGTTATATGTGTATAGATGTCAAAAGAAAACAATGATAATTGGGCTACCTGCGCTGTAGCCTTTGGGGAGGGGGGAGTCTCCCTCCCTACAATACAATACAATACATTATAAAATAACTGCTATGAATCTCGTGTTCTGCTTGGTTGTGAGCACATGCTTTATGAGAGCACATAGCACGCGCGCGCACTTTCAGTTGTGTTTTATAAAAGAAAAAAAAAACTTGCTTACTGTGCTGTGTGAAGTTATAAAGCACTTTGAGATTGGCAGGACACTTGAGAAGTGTCGAGAAGCACTCCGCTATGCGTCGTGCTTCTCCTAACACTTCTCTCGTGTTCTGCCAACCCCCGCGTGCTTTATGACTGCACACAGCATGCGTGCGCGTTTTCTATTTCTTCAATAGACTTTATTTTAAGAGAGTAGCACTTAACAGTTTAGGAATTAAACCCTGTGACCCTTCCTCTCCCTAAAGCACCGCTACATAGCCTACCCATGTCGGCTATGCCTCGTGGATCCACACTACTTTGACAATGTGATGATGCAATTTATCCTTGTCAATAAGAGGACAGACACATAAAAAACTAATGTCTATTTGTTAACCATACCCCACCCATGGAGGATCGAAATTGAAAATTCTGGAGGGGAGGGGGTCAGAGAATGAACAAAATTACAGTTTGTGTGGAAGACAATTGGAAGTTCCTGGGGGTAGGGGGCTCTTTTTACAAATTTCCATTTCCATTTGCATGTATTGCTCAGAAAATACAGCCAGCATATGCTCATGAGTAAAAAAAAAAAAAAAAGATAGCAGCATAAATAAAATACACCATTATTTGCATCATCTGCCATGTTTGTTTAGTCTGCATATTATATTGGAATCCTTTGTGAATACCACTGTCAGATATTGCTGCCATGTCTTTGTCATTTGACTCTCTTGAGAAGGATTGCCAACTATCAATTCTCTTTGAAATTCTCTAGCCTTAATTTGGTCCTAAAATATTGAAAGCTCCCTACTACAGCTATGCAGTCTTACTTTTGACCCAACAGTGCAAGGATAAAATTTTTGATCTTCCAGCAATATAAGATTCAAATTTCCATTGGCTTAGTGAAGGAAATGATTAAGCTTATAATCTTGCATGGGCAACTTTTAAAATATTTATCATAAAACACTTTTGAATAGCTAAAGTATAAGAAAATAATTCTCACTTCTACTTCCCCTCACACTTGCTTTCTGAATTTACGACCAAGCTTACAGCTGTACTTTGTACAATCTTTGGGAAGTTTCTTTTACGACAAATTAATAAAAGATTTGAATCATTTTTTGGCTATGCCACAAGCCTAAAAAAATTAATTATGGTTTTATTCGTGTTTTTTGATTTCTTTCCTTCTTTCTATCTAGAGTTTAAAAAGTTATATCGTACCTCAGCTAGTTTAAGATAAAGCATAGCATTTTCAGTCTCTAGTGCTACGATTCGTTCCTCCCTCGCCTGTAAAAAGTAAAAGTTGATATTAAAAAGTACGTTGGTAAGATTATGCTGAATGTAAGCTTATCATCAAAAGAACATTTGATCACATCACCGGTCAACTTATCTTACCCTCAGTAACCGTTCAAGTTTTTGAACTTTTTCTTTAAACATCGAGTCTGCAGGTTCAGGCATTTTGAAGACAGTATGTAAGCCTTGTTGTTTTTAGGTCTGATCGTGTTAAATATTAAGAATCCATAGGATACGTGTACTTTTGTTCAACTCGAAGCGTTCTTTCTTCTTTGGCAACAAGAAAATGTTGTTGACATTTGACATTCAAACCAGGAAATGTTTGGTCAGCTGTTGCGGTCATCGAAATTAAACCGAATTCTTTACGATAGCACTCCGATACTTTACCGAATCCGCAGCGATGTGAAACCAAGGGCGACACCCAGTTTCCTGAAATAATATGATAATAAAAATATAGTCAATGAAAAATAGCTTTTTTGAAAACAACGACACACACACAAATAAACAAAAAACTTAACCGATAATGATTAAAAGGTATTTTCAGTCTTTATGACATGCAAGTGAAATACATAATGGGTTACCTGTGGATTTTCTTGTTGTTTTGGTGTGTTGCATGAATGTGCTATTTCTGTGCCATGCATTCTTCGCGTTACTTCATAAACAGATACGCAGACTTTACAGGAAGCATTGGAGACTGCAGCTATGTTAGAGAGTTAATCTCGAGGCTGTTGTCACAGATCGAGAAGAAGTGCCCTCCAACAAGCCATGAAAACATGGATGGAGGGTTGTATGTTGGACTAGCAGGTATTGGATATGCACTCTATCATGTAGCAGACTCTGGATTATTCCCTGAACACAGGCAACAGCTGTTGATCAAGGCTTTACAATACCTTAAGGTAATATAATTGAGTTATGGCTACGTTTTTTTTAGGTTATTTGAAAACACGTGCAATGTGTTCAGTCATTGTTCAGTGACAGCTAATGTCTTCAAAAGTACTCTGTTACTCTGTTACTCTTGCAATCAAAATTAAAATAAAGCCTTGCTTAAAGAAGATCAAGCGAAGAGGTATCTATCGCTATACAGCTCAACTCATCGATAAACGAATTAAAGTCCTTCGTATTTTTTAAACTAAATTTTACAAAAAGTTTAACAAAACAAAATCAAAAAAAGAATTCCCTCCTCCTTCTCTTACATTGTTTTTTTTAATAACATATAGATACCTCAAGCACAAGCAAACAGAGTATCTCCACACAGCAATGGTGGTATTGGTGCAGCATTTTTACTGGGTCATGCTGGTGTTTATGCTGTGTCAGCACTAGTCTATAATGCTTTGGGTAAGTTGTCTTTATATTATTGGAGAGGAGATAAGGCATTATATGGGTATTAGCCTTGCATCCAATGCCCAACCAGGGGATCACTCTTTGTCTTGTCTCTATCCTTTGACCTGTTTGGCATGGTTGGCCATAACAGGAGTACAAGACTGTAGCCGACATAGCTATATTAATATGGGTCATAGGGATACACGATTTGTTCTATCATGGCAATGTCAATCATGTCAATCATTTGGTTCCTAGGTCTCCATGAAGAAAAAGAACAATCCTACAAGAAATTCCTTGAAATGCATAACATCTGCAAGCCTGTAAACTTTTTTCCTCATGGTTCAGATGAACTCCTCATTGGGCGTTCAGGATACCTGTGTACAGTGCTTGAGCTGAACAGAAAACTGAAGCCAAAAATTGTCCCAAATGAAGTGACGTTCCCATTGATTGATTCTATGTTGCAGTCAGGAATACAGTATGTGCGCCATCACAAGACCAATAGTCCTCTGATGTATTCATATTATAATACAGAGTATCTTGGTAAATACTATTTTAAAGATACTGTACTTTGTGACTGGTGTTCAAGTATTTGTTAATAGCACTATTCGGCAGACTCAAGGTTGTAGTTGCATCCAAAAATTGACAGGGAACAAAATCAAAATAGGCAAAATTCCAATATTAAACGATGCACAAAATTCCATTATATTTAGAGAGTAAAATGGCCATTTTATAAACCTGTCTCGATTTTCCCCCAGTTCAAGATATGGATGTGTGTGAGAAAAATTTTTTTCTTTAATTCAACTCAAACTTTTTTTTTTTTCTTTTTTTTTTTACTTTATTGTAGAAAAATCCTAGCTTCCAATTTCTTCCTCCAGGTGCAGCACATGGCCTTTGTTCAATCCTACAAATGATTCTAAGCTTCCCAGAATACTTCAAGGACAGAAAAGACATCAAATCCCTGATGGTCAATTCTGTTGCTTTCGTTCTTTCCCAGGAACAACCTAACGGTAACTATCCAGCTGCCGTGGACGAACCTAGAGATTCTTCCAATGAGCTTGTTCATTGGTGTCATGGAGCTCCTGGTGTGATTTATCTCCTGGCTAAAGCATATCTGACTTGGAAAGATGAGAAGTACCTCAAGGCAGCTCTGAGGTGTGGGGAAGTAGTGTGGGAAAAGGGGCTTCTTCGTAAAGGACCCGGGATTTGTCATGGGGTCGCAGGTTTGTACAGAACGTTTTTTAATTTTGAACAGTAAAAAATTAGTTATATAGACCCTCATTCTTTTGCGTCTTTTGTGGTTTCGTTACACGTTTAATTTTGTTTCATGTTTCCTCTGATACTCTACTTTTCGTTCTTTCGAGCTCTGATATTTTAACTTTTGTTCAGTATTTACACTCATATTAACCGGAAAACAACCAGATATATAAGAAAAATATTTATAACAGAGTTACATGTACATGGCGTTTCGTTCATTCCATTTTCGTTTGAATTTTTAAGTAGTTGAATTGAAAAACGAGACCTTTTTTCCTAAATTCACGAGATGAGATATAATTAAAAGGCGCGATTACACGGTGCAATTTTCTCTGCAACTTTTCTCGCTACGGCGTTTTTTCATTTTTTTCAAATTGCGTCGTAGGTTACACGCTGCAATCCTGCGTGCAGCTTGTGTCGCAACGCCTTTTTTCTTTATTCGCCTTTGAATATTTTCAACTTTGATAACAAGATAAATGAAAATGTTTGAATCTAATTTTCATTCCATGCAGGTAATGGGTACGTCTTCCTGTTGTTGTATCGTCTAACGAGAGACCAGAAACACTTGTACAGAGCCTACAAGTTTGCTGACTTCATGCAAACGGAAGAGTTCCAAAAAGGAGCAAGAACGCCTGACTGTCCTTACAGTTTGTACGAAGGTCTCGCTGGAACGGTTTGCTTTTATACTGACCTTCTCCTGCCAGACAAAGCCGCGTTTCCCTTCTTTGACGTGTTCTCGTGAACACACTTATAGACCATATGAAAAGGGCGTGTCCCTTGAGATACCTTAGTTCATCAGTCACAAAAGATGACGATGCTTTCATTAGAAAGAGTATAGACCCCTTGCACTGAGTCCCAAGAGGAATTGTTCTGGGGGACAAAACAATGGATTTTTTTTGCATAAGGAAAGACGGCCTATAGTTCTGTCCCCAAAGCAATTCCTCTAGGAAAGCAATGCAAGAGGTCTATATGGAAACTAGTGATCTTTTAAAATTTCAATGTAGTAACATTAAATGATAAAAAGCTACAGCTCTTTGAAATTAGAAAGGTTTGAATGGAAACAACATGTGTTCGCTACATTTCAAATGCTTATAACTCTTCAGGGATTAAATACATGACAACCGAACTTTCCGAAATTACTAATTTAGTCATTGTCTTTCTTGTAATGAAAACAATATATTTTTGAAATCATTAATTATTCGTGGTGCTCGTTCCCAGCCTTACACTCGTTTTTTATATAGTCTATTAGTAAGTTTCACCACAGACTTAGGACGATGGACAAAGATGACTCTTGAAAGTAACTTATAGATAAGATAGTGTAAACACAGATATATTGCGTGTTCATTAAAGTAAAGGAGAACCATACTTGCGTATCAACTATTTTGTGGAAGTAACTTTCAATGTCCCTCTTACTAGGTTTTCAAACCAAAAAAATAGAATTTTCGCTGAAGTTTGCTAGTGTTTAAAAAAAACTAAAGATATATATTTAGGCATTGCCTAAAAGCGGAGCCCCCGATATGGAAGTCACAGGGAGAACAATTTGAATGAAACGGAAAGGTGAAAATAAGATCGGGGAAAAAATCTTCAATTTTTTATTATTCGAAATAATGATAATTTCTCCCATAATAAAAACCATGCAGTGAAATCGAATCGAAATGCACTACATCGGTTTTTTTTTTTTTTGTTTTTTTTTTT
>NW_022258397.1:30850-41698 GCF_009602425.1 Actinia tenebrosa | reverse complement strand
TTGCAGGTTTCTATATTCAGTAGGTGAGACGCCGCCACATTTGATGTGACACCACTTGAAACATAAGTCACATTCAATTGCTCGATGAGTCTTGGCCACAGTCTTCATACAAACAGAACACGAGGTATTAGTACTGTTCCCTGAGAAGATAGGCCCTGGATTAGGGTTGATATCACCACTAGTAGCAAGTCTATTCAAATTAAAAGTAATTTGAGCATTGGGATAACGGCAAATTCGAGTAGAAAAGTACTTTCTTCCACGTGGTCTTGTATGTTTTCTATCAAAAACACTGAATTATGGAAGTCGGATACAGTATTAATAGAATGGAAATTGCGATTGTTTCATCTATAAGATAAATGGAATACGAAAAAAAAAAAAAAAAACCATAGCAGTAAGTTCTCGTTTTCTGCTAAGCATTGTCATCAATGCTCACCCTGCACAAGGGCACTAGGACACCTAATGTGGTTGGATTTCTATAGGTTATTTTTCCTCTCGATCATTGGAATTAAATTAACGTTATACTTGTTTGACTTATCTTGTGTCCGTGTTCCTTTGTTCGCTATTGCGATGCAGACGTTTTCATTCCAAAGTTCGTACACTAGCGTTGGTGCTGCGTCTGTCATGGCTGTGTAGACACACTGCCACCCCAACTTTCAAAATAATTGGATTAAGCGAGCAGAAGAGAGAGCATTGGCAATGAAGCAGGCTAGTAGCCTACCCCGGGGCTCTATATGGAACTTAAGGTGAATTTGATTAACCATATTAACTCTAGGCGGTTGAATATTACTGGCGTGAGGAGCATCGCGCGGTCGCGTTGTTGTTGGTATAGTACAAACAGGGTCAAGTACCGAACGGCCGTTAAAGAAGTAAGGCTCATAAGCTATTCAAACCGTTTGACCTTTGGAATGAAAACGTCTGCATTGCAACAGCGAACGAAGGAACACGGACACAAGATAAGTCAAACAAGTATAACGTTAATTTAATTCAAATAATCGAAAGGAAAAATAACCTATAGAAATCCAACCACATTCGGTTTCCTAGTGCCGTTGCCCTGCAGTACAGAATCTTCCCAATTCTTTCCTGAGTATTTTTTATATAAAGGATTGATTACTTTTAGCATGCAGGGTCTGATAATCTGAGCTTTGGTTTCTCAGACCAAGCGGTTGGTACATATTTGTCTCATTATCATTACGCGAGACTCCTGTTCGCTGAAGAGGTTCGTACACTGGTCTTGTGTTGTCTTGTGAAGTGTCAATAGGTGACAGTTCCTGGCAATGACTTGGCTTGCTAGACGCACAAGGTAATGGTATCTCGTAAACAATGGACTTGGCAGGGTTTTGAACACTAGGTAATTGTTGCAATTTCACAGCTTCGTATTCAGGGGCCGAACTTGTTGTTGGTTGTTGGTTTGATTTGATGCCTGACGAGGTATATTTCCTAATTTGAAATGCGTTCTAAAAATTGACACAAAAGAAAATTAAAGGAAGCATTTCTTCTCGTGATTCATTTTCGAAAACCAATGGGAAACTATAAATTCTAAACAAATAAATTGATTAACATTATAAGAAATTTTTGAAAGAGCTTTATATATGTATGTTAACATTTTCTTAACAAAAGGAAGGGTTCGCTTCGTCTTTCACCGATGCGAGTCCAACGGTTCAGGTCGCTGGTTCGAACCCTGCGGTCGCCACATGTGATTTGAGTTTGTTTGATGTGTTGTTCTATCCTATGCTACTAGGGTTTTCTCCGGGTCCTCTGGTTCCCTCCCTCCGTAAAAATCAACATGTGAGTTGAGCGTTGTGTGCATGGAAGATTGAATAATGTACTGGTAGTGTTTATAAGGGAAGAGTGTCCGCGATTAGCTAGAAAGACTGACTCTTAAATGAATTTATTTATATTATCAGGAACAGCTACATACGTCGTATGTTTGATTATCCTCTTCTTGCTGATTAGTTCTCCTTCGACAACAAACGTGGTGGTAATCGTAATATATTGTTAAAAAGGGATAATGTAAAAGTATGAATGCTAAGTAAGATGCTATGATATTATAGGTTTGTAAAACAAATAGAAAAAATACGAAGAATATAATATATACTTACGTGTTCTTAACTTTTTTTCTCCCTTTGTCTATTAAAAAATAAACAGCGATTAGTTATGAGTTTAAATCAGCAGGCATTACAAGGGCGCCAGGACAGACGGATTGGGTTTTAGATGTATGTGTGACTGTTTCAGTTATTCCGATTGAATTGATATATGTTTGTTTCTAAATCGATGCTAAATGGTGTTCACTTTTCCTTTAAAATAAACTCCCTTTCCAACCAACTGTCTTTCTGGTTATTCCTGGCGCCCTTGGTCATTACATCGTGTTAGTTATAATTAGAAAATGGCTAACCTTCTTATTAAGTGATTAACATCATAATGTTAATCCTTATAATTAGAAAATGGCTAATTCTTTAGGTACCGGATATAGTTTACTTAATTTAATTCAATAATTACAAGAAATGACCCTAAGCTATGCAATAGAACTAAGAAAAAAAAGCCATTAGTAGGTAACATAAATTTAAATTGCACAGCAAAATAGGAATTTTACAACTCTTTTGCTGTTATACATTTCAGTGCGACACGCCTAACCGTTGCCACCCAACTTATTATTTACTAGTTAGCCATTCATGCCAGATAGCGAGAATTTGTGCATTTGAATTTCACCTGAAATCACTTAGCGTGAACGCAAATATTTAAAATTATTTCAACAAAAACTTAAATAAATGGCTATTAATTTGCCTAGGCAATAACAATTTTTGTCCCTTTGCAGACGAACACTGAATACTTTCGTATAAAGCCTTTTAATTGATAAAAACGTTTGGCAGGAAAGAAAACAAATAAGTTTGGTGGCCACGGTTAAGCCTGTCGTACTGTAACCCTCAGCTCGAGATTCTATCCGGATACTGAGAGCTGTGGTTGTTTTTGTTATTATTATTATTATTATTATTATTATTATTATTATTATTATTATTGTTGTTGTTGTTGTTGTTGTTGTTGTTATTGTTGTTATTATTATTGTTGTTGTTGTTGTTGTTGTTATTAGGGTCATTTTCTTCAAGTTCGCGACGACAGTTGTTATTGTTGTTGTTGTTGTTGTTGGTGTTATTATTATTATTTTTTAATCATTATTATTGTTGTTATTATTATTATTGTTGTTATTATTATTTTTCCATTGCGATTGTTACTGTCTCACTCTCACTCTCACAATATTAATATTTGACATATTTGAGCAGATTCAAAAATGTTGTTATTTTTCTATCAGCAGTAGACACATGTACTCATCGATTATGTATTCTTACGCATACCATTTGGTTTGATCTTTTTCCATATGTATAGAAACTGCAGCAAGTTAAGAACCAGCGAAACTACAAGTATCGCAGCTATGACACCAACACCAATCAAACCTTTAAATAAAAAGATATGATAAACTGATATGTTTGTGAAGAAAGGATATCTGAGATAAGACAATAAAAGCCAAAATGGCAGTTTTTTATTTATTTTCTGTTACTTTTATTTTCGTTTCATCATCTGACTACTGTCGCTTTTAGATAAGTGGGTTCACCTTTAACGATTGCAAGTAGGCGTCATAAAAACCTTTATGTAAAAACATTAACATCAGTCACGCCCTGATGTACTAAACTTGAGTATCCCTTCAGTAGGGATCATCCTGCCCTTGTATATAAGAAAGTCCGCCTCCCAGCATTCACATCTTAATAAATATGCAGTTAGTCTGCTAAGCAACTAATACGGTGGCGTATTTTCATGAGTGACGCATTACTCATTGAAGCCTTTATATATGCAATTCTGCAAAAATCGAATAATAAATTAAATCATTACATAGAATTTGTTTCTACCATCTGTTTTCTTTTTTTTTAACGAGCTTTCGCACTACTAGTGTAACAACAGGACAAACGTAATTTTTATACATGATTCATCAGGTGCTGTGCCAAACGAGACACAGGATGTCCGGATCAACCGAGAACGACCAAAACTGAGCACTAAAAACGAATAGAACGTTATCAACATTCCGCGTGCAACAATCAATTAATTTGATTAGAGCGCGCACCCCTTAGTGTTTATTCGCGTGATTGTAATTTTCCTAACGGATTATTATACAGTGGAATGGAAAGGTTGGATTAAAGGAAACTACTTGCCACTGAATATTTATTTGTCGTTTTGGCCGACGTACTAGGAATGATAATTCAAGTTAGGGATTTATACCTAACGAAAACAACTTACTATGGTAAAAATACAGTTCAAATAAAAACTTTAATGTTGATGTCTCCTCCTTTGAAATCCTTTGAAAAAACAGCTAATCAACTTCACTCGCTCTATGGATTTCACCCAGCTGATTAAAGACCCAACACGTTACTGAAGCATCAAAATCTATGATTGACTTAATCTTCCTGAACAATGAACACCGTTCATTGACAGTGGAATTATCGTTCTTATAAGAACCTATGATCGTAAAGGCTTTCTGAAAGACCTGAAAGTTGTTCCTTGGAACTTCGTGGAAGACAGTGACGACGTTGATGCATCAGTCCTAACTTGGAATAAACTATTTCTCGATGTGGCTGATGCTCATGCTCCTGTCAAGAAACGGCGAATCAATGGTATCCAATGTCCATGGATGACTTCAAAAATAATAGAAGCTTTGCAGAATCGTGACTTCCATCATCGTAAAGCTACAAGAACTGCCTCTTCCTATCATTTGGGAAAGTACCGTCATCTTCTTAACACTGTTAATAGCGATATAATGCGCAGTAAATCAAACTACATCTACTACATCGATCTGATCAAAGACAGCAAGGGGAATGGGAACAATCTTTGGAAAGCAATCAATAAAGCTACCTGCCGGAAGCAAGATCAGGCCTCTATTCCCAACTGCATATTCTCCAATGGTGTTCAATATCTGGAGTCAAAGTCCATCGTCAGCGTATTGAACAATCACTTTGCTTCCATTGGTCAACTTCTTGCAAAGAAAATCTCCTTTCTTATTCCTGTCTTCTCACCCAATATCACTTCTAACTCAGAACAAAGTTACCATCTAAGTTCAGTCGACGAAACATTTGTTCTAAATCAATAGCGCAGCGCACTGATTCTAAAAAATAGCTTAAAGATTCGGACAAACATTGCTTTCTTTTTAACCGCTACGAGGATTATACGAACGATTTTTTTATTTTTACTTAAAGGGGAGCACCACCCGTTCAATTCGATCGTTCAAAAGTAGGCAGCCACCTTAAGATCAATTATTTGACCCTGAATGCAACCAAAACTAAAGCCATGCTGTTTGGAAGCAAGAGAAAAACCAACATCTCCACCATCTCCATACAGGTCCACCTCAAAGACATCGAGAGAGTTCAAGAATTCAAGTACCTTGGTGTGGTCTTTTCCAGCAATATGACTTGGCCTGCTCATGTTGAAAAACAGATGACCAAAATCAACAAACGCCTTGGTCTCCTGAAGCGAATCAAACATCTTTTGCCTATATTCGCTAGTCTCTTGTACTTCAACAGCTTGGTCCTACCGCTTTTTGATTATGGTGATATTGTTTGGGGAGATAAAGATGATATCACGCTTATGGAATCTCTTCAAACCCTGCACAACAAAACGGCCAAGATCATCCTGGATCGTCCTCCACACTCATCAGCATCTGATGCTCGGAAAGAACTTAATTGCATATTGGATAGAACTCAGTAAGCGCAGATACTACCATCGATGTTTACATATATTCAAATGTAAAAACAGATTATAAAGCTAAATAAGCTCAATGAGCATGGCTACAACACGAGGCATGGAAGCGAGTTTCGCTTACCACGACCCAAAACTAACTGGGGAAAACAAACAATGCAGTATCAAGCCATGAAAGAATGGAACAATCTGAGTGACACACTTAAGCAGTGTTATAAGATTAGCCATTTTAAATCGAATTTCTTTTAAACCTGTAAACCTAAATAATTTGAACTTTTCATCTTTTACATTTTTACCTAATAATGATGTTGACTTTTCAGTAACGAGCTAATTTCGATATTCAATCTCTAAATTCTCTTTTTACATATTATTGTCAAAATATCTTATTTATCAGGACCTTCTCGAAAATCACATTTATAGGTGAAGAAGCATCCTGTTAAAATATGAATGTAAAGAAATAAAATAAAAATTATTATAGGAAACCAACATCGTTATGTAAAAGACGTAAGTAAGCTAATTTTTTTGCTACCCGGTCTCTGGGAGAAAGGCCGACAGCCAGTTCCATGGTGGGTCAGGAAAAAAAACCTCTGCTCGCATGGTATAGTTTACCTTTCAGTTTAATTCAAATTGTTCTCCCTGTGACATGCTATCGGGAGCTCTGCTTTGAGGCAGTGCCTAAATATATATTATATTTATTACTGTTATGTGTTAATAATGGTAATTGAGTGGAGTGCAATTTTGTCTGAAATCAAGCGCGCGATTACAAAATTGCGTAAAGGGAGTGCGATTTGTAATTGCGAAAGAAAAGGTAAAGGTAATTAAATTTACTTCGATAGCGCGGGGAGTGGTTGCCCAATTCTCCCGAGCCAATAGCTCATGTTTAATGCGCTCGAAGGTGCTCCCTCTTACTATCAGTGCTCCTTTTTACGGGTATTAAAAGCTACTTGAAGCTACACACAGAACAGTGGAGTTCCCTAAGGATCGAACTATGGACCTCTAGCTCTCAAGTCCGCGCACTAACCAACTGAGCTACGACTGCTCCAAGTTTGAGTTCAGACCAAAATTGCACGACACAAATTTCAATTACCACTTTATTATATCTATTTTGAAATCTTCGAGAAAGACGTTTTTTTCCAGCTAAGCCGACATGACTTACAATCTACAAGCAGTCGATTCAAACATGCTGTCAAGAGAACTTGTTTATACTGATCGAGCGATGATTCTCATTTTGAAAACCAACACTTTTAATTCAAAACTAAAATGAATTTATATAGGACCAAAAGGCATTACATGCATTTATTAAGGATCCTTTACTTACATTAAATAGCAAGACAATCCTGCCCTAAAAGGTTGTAATGAACTGGCTGTTGTTCATACACTTCTTGTATTTTACGATTTCTGTTCGAAATGTTATGATCACACTTGTGCCGAGAAAACAGCAAAAATCAAAAGTCGTTTAGTCCTTCCGTTGTCCTTAAGAAGCGTGGCTCAGCAAAAACTTCTTTTTAAGAAAACTTCTTTTAATGACTGTATTGTCGATGTGTTTAGTGCATTTTCCCCACTGTTTTTCGCTGTAATATCTTCAACTTACTTAAGCAGCTACTTTGCAAAGATGCTTTTGACAATTTTAAGTGCTCAGTTGGTCTTCTTATGTCCCTTTTACGGCTTGTTAGTCTTTTTTACGCCTTTTTACGGTAAAATCGTTCTTCAAAAATAAAATGTTTTGAGCCGTGGATCGCAGTTTTTTTTGCAACACTCAAATGGATTCGATAATATAATGGGCTAGAAAATGACATGTCTCTCTTGTGGTTGGTTCATATAAGATGATTCAATTTAGAGCTCAAAATCGTGCAATTTAGGGTGAAATCACTCCTGCGAGAACCAATAAGATTGCAGGATTTACTTGTGATTTCACAATGGATGTAATAAGATAGATTATCGCATGTCCGTAATTTTGCTATTACGAAATTTTGTTGAATAAATTGATTTTTGAATAAAAGCCGGATCAAGCGAAATTAAATAAACGCCGCGGCGTCTATTCGAGTAAACTCAGTAATTGACACACTTTATATTGTCAATTAAAAAAGAAACTTTAACGGCAACAAAAACTGCACAAAACAATGTTGAAACCTCTGTAAGAATCTCATCTCTGTAAGAAAGTGCTCATTATTCGAGTGTCCGCACTGTAAAAGCCTTTCAACTCTTTCTAACTCAATAGGTCTTACGTTGTGAGTTGTGCATGTTGGGTGCGCTTTTTGCAGAATTGTATATTAAATTGTGAAATCCAGTTTAAATTCTTCAAAACTTTCTTGCTTACATTTTGAGTGTCTTTCACTTGCGTCCTCATAATTGTTTTTAGTCTTACCTATATTAAACCAAGCGAATTATTGTTAGTAATGTTTATAACGTCATAAGTTTTAATAATGTTTAAAACTTATAAATAGGCATGTGCATATCTGACGCCTTAGAATCTGGGCGTTCAGGTTCGTAGGTTACCAGAGCCTTCGATTATTCGCTGAGAAGAGTCTGGTCCGAGAATGCTAGCTATATATATATATCAAATAATGATTTACGATTAAATCGATTTGAATTATAATTGTTTCCACCTACCACGTGTGTTCGTTTCACATGTTGGTTTATTCTGAGGTATGGATATTGTCTTAGACATCACATCATCTTTCATACTTTCTCCGTATTTATTCCATGCAGTCACTAGAAACGTATAGTTCTTTCCGTATTCAATGCTGTTTGTTAATGTATACTCCAGAACTGATGAATCAAGGATATCCTTTGTTTTTGTCCATTTAAAGTCCTCATCCTCTTTCATGTAGATGGTAAACTTGATGATTTCACCTCCTTTGTTATCAGGTTTTGTCCATGTCAATATGACAGATAATTGCGTAGAATAGTTGATGCTAATCGTTAGCTGAGGAACACCTGGTTTGCCTAGAAAACAACATTTAACGTATATAGATCTTTGGTTTGTTTGACCTGACTTACATAGCATTTTACATAATCCATATTATTTTGGTATTTTTGGAATCAAATTTGGTCCCCTTATCAGACCTAATGAGCGCGGCTCCTCAAATATTTCATTAATGTTACAATTATATTTTTAATAAAAAACTACATTTTCTGAAAGCCAAATAAACTTAGTTTTCGAAAATAATAAGCATCTCATTAGGTATTTGTATAAATGTATAAATGTATACTACAACGATCAGAATTTCTGCATATGTATATATATATATATATATATACAGCGATATGCAGAAATTCTGATCCAACCAAGTATATAGTGCATAGCTATATCGGGTACATTTTGGGTAATAGACCCGCGGTATTTAAAGCTAAGTATCAAAGCGTTGGCTGGCGTACCGAGTGTTGTTTATAAACAGCGCTAAAGTCAAGAAGCGGGAACTATGTGCTCACTTTTTTATACCTCTACACTACTAGAAATAAATGTCATATTGTAATTAGTTTTATTGATGTAAAGTGAAACATTGGAAGTTTTGCAATTGGTTGANTATATAACTATATAGGGTGCATTATGGGTTATGGACTCGCGGGATTCAAAACGGGATTAAGAGCGACTGTCTGTAAAAATCAAACATATGGCGGAAAGGCTCAAATTTTCGAATTCGCTCTACTTTTGGATTTTAGTAGTGTATGATGAAGTAAGAAACGCTGTGTGGTTAATTTTGAAAAATACTTTTTTGTTTTCGAGAAATAGGGAAAAATCGGTTTGAGCTCCAGGGACGATTTTCGCTGCCAAAAGATGGCTGAAAATTGCTTACTTTCCCTTGGTCCGTGTATCAAAACTATTGATCCAAATAGCCTTCTAATACTTTCTGCCAAAAGTACAACTCTTATTGCTAAATTAAGAGTAGTTTCATAAAAATCGAACAACTCTGTATTATTTTAAACAATTAAAAGCAAAGGGCACTGAGTTACAATGCTTGTCAGTGCATCTCGAAAATTGCGAGTTTCCCTATGTGCCATCCTTCCAAATCTTATGAAATTATAGTCAACAACTATTGGGAAACTGCTCTTTTGAAAAATGTATTTTTTATTTTGGGGAAATAATTGTGCGCTTTTTGCGAGAGCTTTTATTTTGACTAATTAAATATGCATAAAAATCATTGTTTGGCGATTGCGTGACTAAAGACTTCTCGAAATAAATTCCCTTGAAATATCATTGTTTTTCAAATCTAGWCTATACAAATAAAAGAAAACATTAATATACTAAGCTTCGACACGAAAAGGTCTTTTCCGTTGTTCCACTCTTCTGAGTTATCAAGAAATTAGAATTGGCAAACGTGGCGTTGGCTTGTTTTATGCAACCGATTTCCGAAAATACTATCTATCAGTAACTTGTCAGATTTCAATGACAAATATACAAAACAGTATAAGGCCAGGGATCCACCTTTGGCTATTTCTTCCAAGAATTACTAGTCAGTAGCGCGTTCATAAATTGGTCTGTAATAGTTAACAGATCGAGCGGCAATTGTTTGCGGAGTGACTGTCATAAACTTATACCGAGACAGCATTCCAGCTTGCAGATCGTGTTGTGGGACCATAGTGCACCGACCACTGTTCTTTAACGGAGGAGAAAGAAAGAAAACAGTAATTTGTCTTGCAACAAGCTGGCTTCTTAAAGAGAAATCTAGTGCAGGGACTAAACACAGGAAACAAAATTATCTAATGAAATATATCAAAACGGAGCAGTATGGCATAGTAGTTCGCACAGGTGCCCCTAGCCGGCTCCACCATAATCTATTGAGAGAACCACTTTTAAAATTGTTCACAAAGGGCTTTTAATGTTAAAATGGCATAATAATGTATATCTCGACTCTTTTTTTTGCCAAGGATAATACATAAAATTCCAAGACCACTAAGGGTATGGACAAAACCGGAAGAAACTACGGTACGCTCTTTTCCCGCGCCCACTGTAACTTTTCCGACAATATGCAAATTAGAGACACTAAACAACTTGCCAGTGAAGCTAGAATAACCTACTGGACTCTGTAGGAATCGAATTTAGTATACTATTCTGTATATTTCTTATTGAAATCTGACTAGTTGTTTGTAAAGAAACACGAACTGTGCATGTCG
>NW_022258395.1:17085-33758 GCF_009602425.1 Actinia tenebrosa | reverse complement strand
TTTTCAGTTGTGTTGACGGAAGAAACTGAATTAGCCCCCCCCTAAACTCAATTAGCCCCCCCCCCTTAAAATTTTGGCTGTATCCACCCTTGCATTCATCATACAAAGACGAATTTATTGTTTAATAAAAGTTCTGGTTTTGTTTGATTTTATGTGGATAAAGTCGAACAAAAACCTAGAACAGTAGGTTTCCCAATAAACATTTTGCGCGCAGTTTACCGATTTGCACTGAATTCTAGAAAAGCTTAGTTTAACTTTCCATATTTTGCTAGATAAACTTCAAGCGATTCTCAGCTGCTTAAGATTTCAATTTGATGTGTTTGTCTTTGCTCGATTTGACGCGTTTGTCTTTCCTCGGATCAGCAGACTTATGCTTAATAGTGTAGTCAAAACATTTTTTATGTTACTGCAGCCTTGCTTTAATGTTCGGCTGTGGTTCCAATCCAGGCATTGCATTTGAATACAGGATTCCTTATTATTGTTTGAAAACTTATTGATTTCATTTTAAACTATTTTACGGAGTTTTTGGCTGACTCGTCGAAACTCAATTGAAGATTGAGGCCTCTTCTTTGGTACCCGGTTCATATCTTAGCTGCATGTAAGTTTTTAAATTTGAATTTAAATCTAAGTAACGATTCCTGGTCAAAGAGTGACTGTATCAAGCTTCTATGAGAAGTATAGTAGAAATATCATACGGACGGCGACTCTAGCCCATGAGCATGCTATTACCAATATCACTGAAAACCTATCTTAACTATGTCTTGGTCAAATATTCAGTAACTTATCAAAAATCATATACATATTTTTTCTTATAGTTTACCAGTGAAGCGTGGATTTTTATCGGCCTCTGTTCGTTCCATGTCAGCTTTGTCGTTATTGTTAAATGTTTGAAGTTGTTTGAATGAAAGAAGCTCGATCGCCATTGTTCTTCGATGAAATGTGTTTCCAGCATCAGAAGCATATAGATCTAGTTAGTAACTTGCAGCTAATCAAACAACCTTTAAGGTGACGTCTCTATAGAGCTTTTAAGCGTGACGTCAGTCAAATCCACACGCAGCCCAAGCTCTGTCGGGTTCAGAAACATAGAACATAAAAGCTGAGACCGAAATGGCAGTTGGGAAATGACATAATTATATTATTATTTATTTATTTGCGCCATCCATGCAGTCGGTTTAGGATGCCAAACGCGTATTAAAAACAGTGGATGATGCCACGGGTCGCCGGTCACATCATGCATTTAATTAACGTACTTCCCATGTGCCATTTCAGTCTCAGCTTCTATGTTCTATGTTTCTGAACCCGACAACGATTCTTCAATAAGCCTGAAGCGAGATGACGTTTTACCCCCGTCTCTAGACCATAATTCTTTTTACACTGCTTTCAGTTTGTTCTTTAATTATGACTATTGTCCTATATTCTCTAAGGAATCAAACATTTTAATATGAAAGAATTTAAAAAACTATTATGGTATAAGAGTCGGGGGTAAAACGTCATCTCGCTTCAGGCTTATTGAGTGTACATGCATCAAGAATTTTGCGCTACTGCTCTAAGCGCATGCTCAATGGATCAAAAAGTGGTATCCTGGGCCCGGTAGTACGAAGCCTGGATAGCACTATCCAAGGGATAAATCTTATCCAGTGGATAAATATATTTTGGTTTACAGCATCGACTTATCCACTGGATAAGGATTTATCCGCTGGATAGCGCTATCTAGGCTTCGTACAACCGGGCCCTGGGTTGTAAAAATCAATTGACTTCATCGAAGTGGAAGACGTCTTTCGTAATTGAAGTTCAGACGTGTAATTCATCACAGAATTCGCTTCCAAACTCAACGAAATATCAAAGAACTAAACAAAGTAGGTGTTAAAAGGAAAATAAATAAAAGGACGTTTTCTAATCTCACCAGCTAAATTGAATATTTAAAATGTGAAATCTCTAAAAATAGCGCAACTAGTATTACCACGAGTTCGCCACAGGACGGTTTGATTTAAGGCCTCTGGAATGGTTTCATATTTCCATATCTTCGACAGTAGCTAGTGTATCACGTGTGCTGAAAACTCAACGTTGGTCTTCAGTAACTCTGCTGTGATGTTGTCGATTCCCAGTGCTTTCCCGTTCTTCAGTTTCTTGACTGCTTCTTTTACCTCGCCTATAGTTGGTTCATTGACAGCTATCTCTTCCATTACTGCACTAAATTCAAACCCATTTTCCTCCTCGCTGGTTATTGGATTTGCTGGTTGTTCTCTGTTCGGCACCTCTTTAAAGTGTTCCATCCATGTAGCCTGTACTTCGCTTTTCATGCTGAGAAAGTTTCCATTCTTATTCTCCACTGCTGTGCTTTGCTTGAGTATTTCGTTGCACAGTATCTTTGTTAATCCATATAGTGTCTTCATATGGGAAGCATGGGTGGCGTATGTGAAGCATGGGTGGCGTAGCGGTGAGAGCGCTCGCCTCCCATCAATGCTACCCAGATTGGATTCCCGCCAGGTTCTGTGTCGTATGTGAGTAGAGTTGTTTGTTGGTTCTCTCCTGTGTAGTATGTGAGTAGAGTTGTTTGTTGGTTCTCTCCTGTGTAGTATGTGAGTAGAGTTGTTTGTTTGTTCTTTCCTGTGTAGTATGTGAGTAGAGTTGTTTGTTGGTTCTTTCCTGTGTAGTATGTGAGTAGAGTTGTTTGTTGGTTCTCTCCTGTGTAGTATGTGAGTAGAGTTGTTTGTTGGTTCTCTCCTGTGTAGTATGGGAGTAGAGTTGTTTGTTGGTTCTCTCCTGTGTAGTATGTGAGTAGAGTTGTTTGTTGGTTCTCTCCTGTGTAGTATGTGAGTAGAGTTGTTGGTTGGTTCTCTCCTGTGCTTCGAGGGTTACAAGGCTATATAGGGGGAATTCCTTCTCTTAGTTCATTTTCTCTTCTTTCTACTCAGTATCCCTGTCGGCCCAGTCACGTAGGCTTAAGGTTGGTCGATTACAACGTTTTTTGAATTGACTGTATCATTCTATATACTATTTATCAGTATACAGCTATTTCAAAAAATATTGAATACTGAATACTGCATACTGAATAGTGCATTACAAGACCAAAAGTAATTTGAAATAAAAAGTAAATATACAGCAATTAACTCTCTACGTGTAGTTAGTATATTGTTTCAAATGGAATACACTAAAAATAGAATAAATAATGATTATTGATCCTACTTTAGACAACGTCACTATGACCCACAATGCACTTGGGTCTTGGAATGAACTATTCAGTATGCAGTCAGAGTACAGGGATTACTGCCATTAATCCATGCAACAGTTAAAAAATATGAGGTTATGATAAGTAATATGAAGGGAAAGTAATGGTTCTTAAACTAACGACGACTATGAAATTCTTGTGATATTTTTTGTTGCCTGTGATCGTGATTGTGATTGGTCGATTAGGTCACGTGCCACTTGATCAACCTCCTCTGGTGCAGTAGTGCAGTTTTCGTATGACTGTGAAAAATTCACGGCACGAACACGGTCGTGACACGGCAAGGGATACGCCAGACCAATCACATTGCACGAGAATTTACTCTCCATCCAATCAAATACCCGGAACACGGCATAAACACGGCGCGGACACGGTCACGCAAAGGTCACGGCAATGCCAGACCAATCGCATTGCGCGTGTAAAAAATCAGCCAATTAAAATTCTAGAAAGCATCACGGTCATGGCACGTCACGCTTACGGCACTGAGCTTTTCACAGTCATACGAAAACTGCGGCTCTAATCGACACGAGTGAAAAACGTCTGATAAACGTGCCTGATAAATTGGACTTCACAAAAAGCCAAAACTTAGTGTCCATGCTTGAAACTTAAGGCTAATTCTTTCATATTGTGTTTGTTAATACAGTATCTTGATCTGACAACAGTATACTAGGAGAAAACAAACATTTATTTTCTCATTCGAACGCTTCAAATTCTTAGAAAACGTGCTGAAATGCACGCATGCGCAAACGTTTTTCTTGAGTGTCCTCTGGTGCAGTAATCAGTATGATTCAACGCGTTTTTTGAAATAGCTGTATGCTGACCTTCCTCACCAAAAGAGATGCGTAGATCGAAGAGAACTTTAGCCAAATGCTTACTATTCGGTGGCTTCTTTATAATACTTGCTAACATCACGGTTTGGCTTAAGACTTCAGGTAAGAATAAGAAAAAAATAATTTTAACAGTTAAATAATATTCTTCCTTCCTACCGGTTCGAGCTCCAGGGAAGACAGTGAAACAGCGAAGCGAATCTTCCGTTTATTCCAAACACGAGATTTTACCTCCAATCTTGCCAAATACTTGACAGATTACAAACATTCAACTGAAAACAAGCCCAAAGTAGTAAGAAAGATACATATGTTATACCTAGAATATTGGCGAAGAAAGTCGAGAAGGAAGGACAGGAAAGCAAAATTACCTTAGAAGGATATTGATTTTTCGTATCTTTCATCATGAAATAAGAATTTTCCTTTTCGTGTTACATTTTATCTAAATATGCTGGTATTATCTAGCGAACTCAGCAGATGAGCGAGGAAATATAGCATGGCCCAAAAATTATGCCAAAAAAGAATGCAAGCCATTTCGCACATTCAACTGAAAACAAGACCCAAGCAGTAAAAAATAGAATATTGCCAAAGAAAGTCGAGAAGGAAAGCAAAAGCTTACTAGGATATTGATTTTTCGTATCATGGATATTCCTGAACGAAGAATCTTCCTTTTCGGTTAGTCATCATCTAGCGGACCCAGCGGATGGGCTTGGAAATATAGCGTTGTTGCTCAAACATTATGCTAAATGGACTGCAAACCTTATAGCCGTGAAATAGCACAAAACACAAAGCGGGCCGGGGTCAGGCCAGGGTTATCTTATCATGCATTACTTTCACATCATTAATAATAATTTATGTGTATGAGAATATATATGAACTATATATTTGTACTGCGGTTGTGATGTATCAAATTGAGCTGATCTTCGCAGTATATGAAGCAGCTTATGCAGCTGCAAATTGAAATACTGAGTCTTGAACGGGATTTGATTTCAATCTTTAATTGCTTTTGGAATGTTCAAGTTTTTTGCTTTTCTAGTTTAGTTTAACTTACTTATGTTAGGAATGTTAAGTATTAAGAATTTATCAAATGCTGGTTTATTTTTTATTGATATTAGCAATCATTAATTTTGATTTGTTAATTTGTCATTTTTTGTATTTTATATTAAATAAATTATTGTATTGTTATCATTGCGAGTGAGATATGACATTTTTCTATTTACAATAAGCAGCTAAACTTAATATATTTTCGAATTTAAACAATCAATTGTACTTAATTAGATGTATGTCATACCTGTTAGCGTTATATATTTTCTAAATTCTTTAAGAAGTTAGAGATAAACTGCAGTACTTTTGTCCAGTAGGTTTGCCTTTGACAAATTACGAAACGACTTCACAAAATGCTAAAAGTGCCTATGACACCTAGCTGATTTTCAGCATTGATTCTAAAAAAAGTAAATAGTTGAATGAAAAAAACATTTTATGGTTTGAGTGATGCACCTTGGAGATATCAAGGTTTATACCCGCAGGATATTTTACCTCTACAGAAAAGGTTTGTATATTTAATAATGCCTCCTTTAAATAATTACCAAGACACGAGTCTTCGAGCGGCGAGGTAAACATTCTCCGATATTCACTGAGGCTGAGGCAAATAATTGTTTTAGTATAAATACACAGGTGATTCTTCCAAAAAAAAGAAAAAAAGAAGAAGAAAAAAAAAAAAAAAAAAAAAAAAAAAAAAAAAAAAAAAAAAAAAAAAAAAAAAAAAAAAAAAAAAAAAAAAGAAGATAAAAAGCATTTTTTCCGGTAACAGCAACAAAGCGGCTGGACGCCATTTTGGWTTATCGCTGGAGGCGATTATCGTGTGATAGTGTGAGTTTCTCGACCAATCAGCGCGCGAGATTTTCAAGAATCACCTGTGTATTTTTTACTAAAAAACACTTATACCAAGAGAAAATGAACTAAGAGAAGGAATCCCCGCGCCCCATCATGTGCACACTTTGATGATATTTTTAGAATCATTAATGCTACTTTTAGAATCAATCATTTAATAGTTTGTTTTTCTGCACGCTGCAAGTTTGTTTCTCAAGCTCCCATACATTCGGAGCTAGGACTACCTGTTGTCAGTCGTAATGAAAAAGTACCTCTGGGTCACAAATAATTCTATACAGATTCATTGTTAGCTTTTTGTTAGTTTTCGTAGCTTTCGTAGCATGGGGTTTTTGTCTATCTTTAGACATAGCATCATTTTCATTGCTGCTCTCCGGCTGTCGCATTCTCGTGATCACAAACCATTGCTATCACAATATCCACTATTCATCAGTATACGCTTTCACTAAAAGAAATGCGTAGATCAAAGAAGACTTTGGCTAAATTCTTGCTATTCGGCATCGTCTTTATATTACTTGCAAACGTACTACTGGTTGGTTGGATTAAGACTTCAGGTAAGGATAAAAAATAAGCTAATTTTGAAAGTGAATGAATCTATTCTTTCCCGCCTGATCGAGCTGCAGAGTTAAAGACAGTGAAAGATGATTCCTATTTAAGCGCTAAAACAGCGAATCAAATTGTCATTCTACACAGACTTTATCTACAATCTTGCCAAGTACTAGACAGACTAAAAACAAGCCCAAAGTAGTAAAAAATATACTTATTTTATACCTAGAATATTGGCGAAGAAAGTCGAGAAGGAAGGACATGAAAGCAAAAGCTTAGGATACTGATTTTTCGTATCATGGATCCTGAACGAAGAATCTTCCTTTTCGTGTTTCTGATATCTAAACATTCTTGTACTAGCTAGTGTTCCCTACAGGTGGGCTAGAAAATATAGCATGGCTCAGAAATTATGCGCAAAATAATGCAAGCCATATATCCGTGAAATAGCACAAAGAATGAATAGCTCTAAACACATCTATCTCTTTCGCTTTCAATTGTTTCATTGGTGCTATTTTGTACTAGTTTTTAATAGTTACAGGGTTCGTGTTACTCCTTAAACTCCTTGAATTTTTGTTTTGATCATTAGAGTACAAACACTATAAGTGTGTAACATAACTGATACCACTAAACACTGCTAAATTATGCTAATCCTATTGTTTTCTATTGTTTAATTAGCACTATTTACTACTAAATAGTGCAAAGTGTTGCACACTTTTAGTGTTTGTACTAGCTCTACTTGCATGGTTCTGAAATAGATCTAGTCAGAAAGATCGGAAAACCTGAAAGTCGGCCATGTGCAACCACCGTGTAAAACCTTGGCATAGTTAGCTGAACACACTCCTTGAATATTCATTTTTGGGTCCTTGTATACTCCTTGAATAGTCCTTGAATTTTAAGTGTTTACTTTAGCACGAACCCTGTAGTTAGTAATATGGATTGCATTCTACTGCAGCTTAGAATAGTTTGTGTCAACATTTTGACTGTTAGAACGACATTTACAAATGTCAGTAATAATCATAGTTGGTCTAGGCCTGGTTCTGAGAACATAGCCCACTGCATCTAAATATACTGCCCAATATCACAGTACCATAATACAGTGTGTTCATTCTCATTGAAGAAATTTAAACATAGCTTTTTATGCTTCTTATGTTCATTTATAGTATTCTTCTCTAGTTTAGGATCCTATTTTTTATTTGATTTGATTTGATGCAACATGAATCGATCTTTTTTCTTGATTCTTTTGATAACCCGAAGAAAGCTATGTGCGAGTGTGAGCATGCTCAGTGCTAGCCTGTCCTGGTGCTAGACATCCTTCCACATCGATAAATGGAATTCCAGCTTCTCATATGCATAGCTTGTCAACCCTTTATTGGATACGAAGTTCGTACGTGTTGGTATTAAGTCCGAAAATAACTAAGCGAGACCTTTTTTAAAACCTTGGACAATTATTCACATGCCTCTATCATTGCAAGCTCGCCGTTCATCTGCCTTCGATACAAAGGCACGACTACCTTCAAAGATGGCGTAGGGAACTGTGAAAGAATCCATTCGTTTCTACGAGAAGAGTCTTTTATGCCCACCTTATAAAATCTCATATTTTGACTATTTTAGGGTTTTGTGAAAGTGTCACGACAGAAGCTGCTAAAAAGTCAGGTACGTGATTTATAAATATTTCATAATATCAAAAATGGTAATTATATACAAGAAGAGAAGAGAAAATGGAGTGGAGTGGAGTGGAGCGCAGCGCAGTGGAGATCAGTGTGCAGCGCAGTGGGGGTCAGTGTGAGTGCAGTGGCGTGCAGTGCAGTGCAGCAGAGTCGAGTGGAGTCCAAAATGCGCTATCTAAATATCTCATATTTTGACTCAAAAATTATTTCAGGGTTTGGTGAAAGTGTCACGACAAAAGCTGTCAAAACGTCAGGTACGTGATTTATAAATATTTTAAAATATCTAAAATGGTTATTATATAAAAGAAGAGAAGAGAAGAATGGAGTGGAGTGGAGTGGAGTGGAGTGGAGTGGAGTGGAGTGGAGTGGAGTGGACAGTGTGCAGTGTGCAGTGTGCAGTGTGCAGTGTGCAGTGTGCAGTGCAGTGCAGTAGAGTCGAGTGGAATCCAAAATGCGTTGTCTTAATATCTNTTTAAAATATCTAAAATGGTTATTATATAAAAGAAGAGAAGAGAAGAATGGAGTGGAGTGGAGTGGAGTGGAGTGGAGTGGAGTGGAGTGGAGTGGAGTGCAGTGTGCAGTGTGCAGTGTGCAGTGTGCAGTGTGCAGTGTGCAGTGTGCAGTGCAGTGCAGTAGAGTCGAGTGGAATCCAAAATGCGTTGTCTTAATATCTCATACTTTGACTCAAAAATTATTCCAGGTTTTGGTGAAAGTAACATAACAAAAGCTGCTAAAACCCGAGGTAAGTTAAAATAGTAAATAAGGTTAAAGTCAAAAACAGTTACAGTTCTTTCAATTCATCTTTCAGCTTTCCTTGTGATCGGTGTTCCGACAGTTAGGAGACCAAAAGCGGCCAGCTACCTCAGCCAAACGTTAAAAGAGTTAGTGGAAGGATTGGAAGAACATGAGAAAAGCGAAGTCCTTATCTTAGTCTTCATAACAGACTTCAATACAACTGTTATCCAAAGCATACGGAAAGAAATATCCGATTCATTTGCGAACGAAATGAATTCTGGACTACTACGGGTGGTCACGGCGCCTCGGTCGTTTTACCCAAGCCTCGAGAACCTTCCGCGACTGTGGGGAGACTCGCCTGAGAGAGTAAAATGGCGATCAAAGCAGTGCTTAGATTACGCATTCCTATTTGAATATTCCAAAGATTTGGGTGAATACTATCTTCAGATCGAAGACGATATCTCAACAAGTAAAGGATACCTCAAGGCAATTAAGAATTTCATAACAACCAATGAGAAGAGAGCGTGGTCGGTATTAGAGTTTGGTGCGCGAGGATTCATTGGTATAATGTATCGAACCACTGATATTGGTCGATTGTCAATGTTTGTCAAATCTTTCTTCTGGGTACTACCTATTGATATATTAAATCGATATTTCAACGATTTCCATCTGCATGGGAATCCTGCTTGGGCAAGGTGTCGTCCCCCAATCTTTCGTCATGTGGGCACATTTTCATCTCTCGTTGGCCAAGTACGCCCGCTTGAAGACATTAAAACTACCGATCGGATATACAAAGACAGTCACAATCCTCATGCTGAAGTCAATACATCAATAATAAGCTATAACAGACACAATATCACAGCTGCGTATGACACTACTTTCCATGGGATGTTCTGGGGTAAAAATATCAAGATAGGAGACTACATTTTAGTGCATTTTTATACTCCAGCACGTGTTTCTAGGCTAATTGTCGAATCTGGTGGAGTTAGCGCACCTGAGGATTACTTTGGAGGAGCTAAGTTATCTTACAGCAACAGCGATGGTAGGGGACAGTGTGGTCTCTTTACCTTGTGGCAAGAATACAAAGATACTGGACAATTAAAGGCACAGAGTAGCAGTGCTAAAGGAATTCTTTGTCAATGTTTGAAAATTGAAATTACTGAAGTACGGAAAGATCAAATAGGTAGGACGAGATGGCTTGCTATACGAGAAATAGCTATATGGACTACGTCTAGCTAGGTATAATGAACTTAAAGATATATACGGAAAGATCAAATAGGTAGGGCGAGATGGCTTGCTATACGAGAAATAGCTGTATGGACTACGTCTAGCTAGGTATAAACTTAAAGATATATACGGTGAGATCAAATAGGTAGGGCGAGATGGCTTGCTATACGAGAAATAGCTGTATGGACTACGTCTAGCATGGTATATACTTCAAGATATATATGGAAAGATCAAATAGGTAGGACGAGATGGCTTGCTATACGAGAAATAGCTGTATGGACTACATCTAGCTAGGTATATGCTTAAAGATATATACGGAAAGATCGAATAGGTAGGAAGAGATGGCTTGCTATACGTCCAGCTATTTTTCGTATAGCAAGCCATCTCGCTAGGCATTAACTTAGAAACCGATAGATTATAACACTTCGCATCAGCTTTACATTAACATTAACTTTTCATTTTTTCATTTCATTTCATTTCATTTATCCTTTTTACTCTACATCTTCCCAAGATATTATCGGCATATTCAGTTTACGTTGTCATCTATGCAGTATAGACGCTAGAGAAAAACGTTTGCGCATGCGTGCATTTAAGCACGTTTTCTAAGAATTTTGCAATCTCGTACCCAGAGCCCTTATTTCTTACTGCGCATGCTCGACGAAAAACTCCAATATTTCCTGTGCTGTGATTGGTTCTCGAGAACAAAGAAAGATACCGGAAGTTAAAATTTCAGTACTAGGGAAAATAAACAAGATGGCGTCTCGAATTAAGTACACCAAAAAAGCCTGTAGGGCCGGATTTTTCAAAGGTCTGCCGGTTTTGTAATGGAAATTGTATTGATGTCCATCCAATAGATATTTTCGGAGTTAATTCAACTGAAAACCATCTTCAAAACCTAATTTTCCAAGCGCAAATTCGCATGCTCGTTGAACATCGTCCGCCATTTTGAATTTACCTAGTCTGTCATAATGCGCATGTGCAAGAAACCCAGAATCTGGGTCTTCCGGTTTGGAGTTTTCCAGAGCCCAATTATTTCGTCGAGCATGCGCAGTAAGAAATAAGGGCTCTGGGTACGAGATTGAGAATTTTGAAGAGTTTGAATGAGAAAATAAATGGTTGTTTTCTTCAAGTATACAAAAAAGTTCGATAGTAGACTTTTGTCAGACCAAGATACTGTATTAACAAACACAATATGAAAGAATTAGCCATAAGTTTCAAGCATGGACACTAAGTTTTGGCATCTTGTGAAGTCCAATTTACAAACAGTCATGTTTGAAAGTCAAATTTACATATGTTTTGACTAATTTGCATAAGGATTAAAAGCATGCGCAGACGTTTTTCACTCGTGTCTGCAGTATATATATATTTTTGTTTCTAATAATTAATCAAAAGAGTTATATTGTATTTTTGTTATATTTGTATTTATATGACAGTTATGTTGCATTAATTTGTAAATATTTTTCCATTCAAATTGCCTGGATTAGTCTCACTATTTGCAGGTTAATGTTGGTAACACGTGTAAACATAAAACAATTTGTAGCAAAATTTACACTTGAACTTTATCGCGTATTTACTTAGAGTGCTTACCATAAATCCATGAAAAAGTTAACCAACAAAATTGTACAAATTAGTGCATAGTTTTGTAGGTCTACGGTCTTGGACTTCTAAGGTAAAAACACTATAGAATACTCCAGTTTCGAGTTCTCTTTGCTCAGCCTTAGACCCTGGCTAAACGAGGAAACATGTATTGCGGGCAGGTTTCCTCACTGTTTCCCAGTTTAGCCACATGCGAAACATTGCTGATTGTGAAACAAATTTCGCTTCCAAGACGCAAAAAATGTTTTTGCTTTTTGCTATGTGTTGGTTCTTTCTTTGTTGCTCTTCCTTACTAATCATACTACATGGTAGCATTTTGTTGTATATATATTGTATCTCATGTGCCGAAATTCTTACAAAAATCTATGGAGGCGTTCCCGAGGAATATGAATTAACTAAAATCTTATAGGTGCGGAGAATGTTGTTATGAAAATGCTCTACATTTGCCGAACTTTAGTTTCAAATAGATATAAGCAAATGCCTCGAAACTCAACACCATAAAAAAGAACATATTTAAATTTTCTCATACGAAATTCCAGGGCGAAATATTGAACAGATCTTGTTTTAGAGCTCTCTCGGAAATGAATTTTAAAAATCAACAACCAACTTTGGGGCTTCATAATTCTAAAACGATATAACTAGCTAAAAACTAGTGTGAGCTGCGTCGGTGTTTCTAATGAAACAGTAATGATAAAAAGGTAAATTATACACCGTGAAAAGATGAAAAAACTTTCTATAAACGTGATCGTAATCTCCGTTCTTTCTTGGTCAAGGGAGTTCTTCCCTCTAACAAAGAACCTGGTACTTTTCGCTGTTCTCGTAAACGTTGTTATACTTGTCCTCACATAGCCTCTCACATTTCTGTTGTCGGTCCTAAATCAACTGTTAAAATCACTGACCATTTTGTTTGTACCACTTCTAATGTTGTATATTGTATTAAATGTACCCGCTGTAATCTTTTGTATGTGGGCGAGACTGGCCGCCGTCTTGGTGATCGCATTTGCAATCATCTTTATGATATTCGCAATAACGATCCCACCAAACCAGTTTCTCGCCATTTTAATTTAGCTAACCATTCTCTTTCTGACTTCATTGTTTTCGGTCTTTCTTTGCTTAACGGCAACAATGATTGTCGCAAGACCAAAGAAATGCGGCTTATTCACCTTTTGGGCACTCTTAGTCCCAACGGGATTAATGAACGCTTTATTTTCAACTAACCTTTTCTTTTGTCTTTTGATTGTTTGTTTCCTTGCCTACCTTGCTCTCATTGGTTTCTTTTGTCTTATTCTATCATATATACGCTCCTTTCTATCACTTCTTTCTCTTTTACTCCGACGAAGGACTAGCGTCCGAAACGTCAGTAAGTTTTTTCATCTTTTCACGGTGTATAATTCTAAAACGGCTGGATATGATTCCTTGAAACTCACTCATCAGCAAGGGCATGACTCAAAATACAACGTCCTTAAGTTTGGACAAAATCCATGGGGGATTTTTTGAGACCGACCCGAAAAACTGTTTTTCGGGAATTCCCCATAACTTTTGCATAATAAGGACGATCGACATGCCACACCCAATATTTTAAACTTCAATCAATTGACCAATTTATATTTAACAATCAAATGGCTACAAAGAGAAGAAGTCTGTTTTAGCGCGCTTTGAATGCTATTGGTCGGAGCTTTCCGTTACTAATTTTAGCCACCTTAATCAACTCGTATTGTTCCATAGTCGTACCGTGTACGTGCTGTAAGTCAGTACCATATGTTGTCGACTCATACGATAACCATTATGGGAAGCCATTTCAATGTTACGGCATGTCGTACCAGGTACGTGCCGTAAGTCAGTTCCATATGTTGTCCACTCATACGATAACCATTATGGGAAGTCATTTCAATGTTACGTCATGTTGTACCGTGTACGTGCTGTAGGTCAGTACCATACGTTTCCCACTCATACGATAACCATTCTTATGGGAAGCCATTTCGATGTCACGGCATGTCGTACCGTGTAGGTACTGTAAGTCAGTAGTGTATGTTTCCCACTCATACGATAACCATTCTTATGGGAAGCCATTTCAATGTTACGTCATGTCGTACCGCGTACGTGCTGTAAGTCAGTACCGTGTTTCCCACTCATACGATAACCATTCTTATGGGAAGCCATTTCAATGTTACGGCATGTCTTACCATAAACATTCTAAATAGAATAAAATTCAAACTAAAGCTTTTTTTAAATGTTGAAAATGCGCTTAAAATTTTATTTGACCTCCGAGTAACAGCATTCGACCATACATATTACGTGACCAAAATAACGCATTCACTGTGTTGCAAAAACAAAACTTGAAACTTATAATTTTACCATCATTTGAAGAGAAGTAGTGCCCTGAACACCTCTCTTTTTGCCGGCGACCATCGACCAAGCTCTCTCCACCACGCAATAAGAGAACTACCTTTCTTTGACGACTTAAATTTCGAGTACGAAAATGTCGGAACTTTTGGTTTTTGTTGTGAAATACCTTCTTGGTCGCTGTCTGTTATATTTCTTATTTTCGTTGCAGATGAATATCGATATTTTTCCTTAGCTTTTTCTCCAGGCATTGCTAGCTCAACTTTTGATTCCATAGTTCCTTCTGGTTCTTCCTCAACATTTGTCTGTTCAAGTCGTTGTCCTTTTTCAAACGTTTTATAATCTTCTTTCTTTAGCGTAGAATTTATCAATGGTTTTTTCTCCTCAGATGAATGAAGAAAAGGCATGATTTCCACTTATATTTCGACAAAAACTGATACTTTAGCTTCACGAACTCATACTGAATCGAACTAAAAATCTGCATCTACACGCTTGAATTTGACACTTTTAAGAGTGTGTAGCAATATTGGATTAATGATTTACCAACGATAGACGACATTTATCAAGTAGTAATCTGTTTCCAAACAAACGTGACACGTCATATCTCCGACTCTAAGGTCTCTTCATATGCAAACTACCACAATCCTTTTCAAAATGCATTTTCATATAAAATAGTTAGACTTTTCATATAAAAAAGTTAGAACTCCTTTGAGAATGTTATAAATCGCCATCATGCTTGAAGCCTATATACAGTCAATGTCATTAACGTTGTCCACCAAAGAAAGACATTTAGACCTCTAGACCTCTAGACATTTAGACATTTAGCCATTTAGCCATTTAGACATTTAGACATTTAGAAATATCAAGTGCTTACTCGAAGGTTCTGGCATAAAACAAACGCTGAAATACCATTCTCCATCTTAAATCCTCACTAAATGGTCAGGGCATTCTGGATTTTCGATTCACGAGTTGAATTTTACATTTAAAGTTCAGGTTGACGCACACAAGGCAAAGAATACATAATGAAACACGTGATGTATCTTTTAGTCTAAATGTGTAAATGTGTCATGTCTTTTTTCGGTGGACAACGTTAATGACATTGACTGTATAATATATTGGTATTCATTTTCTGTGCAAATGTATTTGGTTTTGAACGCAGCATAGCCTGCGTCACATCCGGAATTTTCTTCGTAAATACGAAGAAAATTCCGGATGTGACGCAGGCTAAACGCAGCATTGCGTTTGACAAATTCTACAAAGTTGTTGAGCGCAACAGCTTGGGCTCAGTTCTAGACTGCGTAGCGGCGCACTGGGGAGGGGGAACTAGGTAGAACTCGTTACGCAGCCTAGCGCAGTCCAGGTTACATACAATGCGAGTAGCCAGTGAACTTATAAAGAATCGCAAGAGAACCTTGCTTGGTCTATCTCTATCATCGTTCTTGTTCATCTTCAGTTCTGTCCTTCTTGAGCAAAGGTATCTTTAGCATGATGTGCCTTGAGGACACCTACTGCTTCTTCAACCTTGGCTTGCAGGGCTTCATGAGACTCTAACATGTGCAAGAGCTCATTGTTGTCAATCTCTAGCAACATGCCAGTGATTTTACCAGCCAGGTCTGGGTGGGTGTTTTGGATCAGGGGGAACAGACGTTCACCTAACATCTGTTTCTGTTCTTGGGGAGTTGCTTGTGCCAGGACACTTGGGAGAAGAGGCTCTTGGCCCTACACAATAACACAGGAATATTAGTAATGATAAAATAATAAATTGATTAATAATTAAACCAATAAACAAATGAGAGTCAAAGATTTTATCAGGTGATAAAAAAAACAGTATTGCTGAGTTTCAATCAGCTGATAAAAGTCTTTGAATCTTATTATCTGCTCCAACTGGTGGTTAAACACTGATCACCATGTGCTGTCAACCAGACCGGATTCAGCTGATGAACATTCCGCATGAGAAGGTAATGACGTCAATTGAAACCCAGCAATAGATCTTGTTCCTTGTGGTGCAAAGCTTTCCCATTTCAGACTACACGTCATTCTCTGGAGTATCATTATTTTTTTGTTTAACGGTTGTACATGAGAAGATACATGAATATGGATACCACTCAAACAAAGTATCTTATTCTCAAGAGAAGGACTCATGATCTTCGAGTTAGGACTATTGTTATGCAATATTTAGTGTACATACCAGAACTTGAATGCCCTGCTGTGCATCTGCAGAAGGCTGGTTGCGCAGAGTCTGAGAAAACTTGTAGCTAGGTCTGACTTGGCATGATCCATCTGGTACTCTCTGAGGCTGCTGGGACATTTGCACATTTGGCATGCGTTGTCCACCCCCCTGCATGCCTTGAAGGACATCTGTATCTTTAGCATGATGTGCCTTGAATACACCTACTGCTTCTTCAACCTTGGCTTGCAGGGCTTCATGAGATTCTAACATGTGCAAGAGCTCAGTGTTGTCAATCTCTAGCAACATGCCAGTGATCTTACCAGCCAGGTCTGGGTGGGTGTTTTGGATCAGGGGGAACAGACGTTCACCTAACATCTGTTTCTGTTCTTGGGGAGTTGCTTGTGCCAGGACACTTGGGAGAAGAGGCTCTTGGCCCTACACAATAACACAGG
>NW_022258394.1:14293-39665 GCF_009602425.1 Actinia tenebrosa | reverse complement strand
TGCAAAATCTTAGAAATCTGTTTGCGCCACATGCAAGCACTTCTCTACGCTCTTATCCAAGTTCTTGGGGCCCAACAACGACGGATACTCATCCACCCTCCAAGAGGACGCGATTTAATCAAATACTCGAAACGCGGACTCACGATTTCCTCTGCTTGTCGGAGAAGAACACACAAGTCATACCTAACAAAGCAGAAAAACTGGCTCTATTGATGCAGGCTTAAATCGACGTAAAATAGTTTTTGGCAACAAAGACGATTCTTTGCGTTTTAAAGAAACTCTTGGAAAGGCTTACCCAAAACTTAAAGCTGGTGATTCGAACAGCTAAGAAGTGGAGTAAGGCCTGGCGAAATAATCCTTATCAAGCCATCACCCTGTTTTGGCTAAAGTGTCCCTTACTTAAAAGATATGGCAGAATTGGGACAAGCAATTGTATATATAAAACCACTTCTACAAGACCTACATCTGAGTCAGATGAGTCTTCAGAGTTAATACGTGGCCTTTCTTAATTTCCAAATTCGATCTTTTTCTATTAATTATAATGTCTTGCATATGCACCTATCAATGTAAGTCCTGGGGTAAACTTGTAGGATGGGTTGTTATTCCGGTGTCATATATTTTAAACATGTAGGGTTTTAAAAACTATAGCATATGTAGACCAAAAAATCAAGTTTGACAGCAATCTTGTTATCAATAAAGCACAAATTAAAATTCAAAAAGCTAGAAATTACAAATTGAAAGGCGCCGTTTTTGAGCCCGCAATAAATGACCGCTTTGTATTGTGACGTCACAACGTGAAGGCATTATTCAACATAGACTTCAACATGTGTTACTAGAGAGTTTACAGGCAAAGTTTATCAAATGTAATCGAAATTCTCTGTTCCAAATGCCACACTGCTGTGTGCCACAGTGCACCATTCAAAAAAGACATATATCAGTTATAAAATCCCTACTGACCAAGTCAGTCAAAAAGCAAGGATAGCCCGCATAAAGAGAGAAAATCTACCAGCACTAAAGAATTGCTACGTTTGCAATGTTCACTTCGAAGAGTCATGCTTCGAAGTAGATTTGATACTAAAACTAACAGGAAAGAAAAGAAAGAGAACTTTGAAGAAAGGTTCAGTCCCTACTTTGTTTTCGTTCTCATCTAGCCCAGCGAAAAGAAGAGCAACCTCTGAAAACCACATCAAACAACATCAAGACAAAGAGGTAAGGTTCTGTTGCCACCATGACCACGCTTGTCAAAACGTGGGATCTTCCTAAATCTTTGTAACATTTAACTTATTCTATGACGAAAAAACGATTACAGCATCAATATTCGAACGCAAAATTATTCAAATTTGATATGACAATAAAATCAAATTATTATAACATAAAACAGACAGGAGTGTACTTCCAAAAGGCTTTATCTAAAGGTTTCTCGATTTAGAGCTGTAATACTTGTAGTTTATCAAAAAATCTATGCCTTCTTACTGATATCCTATTTACTGTCAAGGAAATGCCTAGTATAATTGCAATATCAGAAACTAAATTATCCAGTGAGTATTTATAATATTTCTATTCCTGGGTATAAATTTATCAGTAAGAATTCAGAAACAAACGCCRAAGGTGTTGGACTGTATATAAAAGATAAAATCAAATTCATTAGAAGGATGGACTAAGACATAATTACCGATGGTCTTGAATCGTGTTTTGTGGAGGTTGCCAGAGCTAAACACCAATTATATAATTAGATATATTTACAGACACCCACAGAATGACCGTCAATATTTTCAAAAGATTTTAAGAAAGAAATTAGAATCTATAAATACCAAAGGCTATAAAGCCTACATTAGTGGTGATATAAACTTCGATTTTCTTCGTTATAACACAGATAAGCAAACTTCAGACTATCTTGATGATCTCAGATCATCTACCTTGCTTTTGCTCTCTCCTTCAGTGCTCTGTTTTAATAATTAAAGCTACACGAAAAGGAAAAACAGATGTGACGTCGCTGGGAATCGAACTTGGACCTGCTGCAACAGCTGTGCCATCCTTGCTCCTGTATAGCTCTTCTATAGCTAAAGCTAAGGCATTTTTTCGTGGCTCCCCTTCCAAATTCTTTTGAAGACCGGGTGGCCGTGACGGGCTGAAAAAATGAGAAGGCACTGGGTACGATAGCCTGCGTGGCCGGCGGTCTGCGTTTTTATTGGGGAGACATTCCATAATCAGGGACGAGCAACAATGGGATTTCCTGGAGGAGCTTTCGAGCTTCCTCCAGGGTTATCTCCGAATTTTGGACGCGGTAAGAATCGGTTAATACCATAGTGATGGATGTTGTTAGTTGCGTTTTGAAGTACTTAGTTCTTGAATTGTTTATATCTTCACAGAAGACGCATTTGATCCCTTTCGAAGATGGTAAGTGTTTATTGTGCTGGATTCCAAAGTATACTGATGTTTACGTATGAACTATCAGGTCAATTCATTGCTTTCTGCCAGCAAATCAGTACTAAACCATCATGTTTATTTCTAGTAAATACATATTTTCTATCTTTCTTAGGGATATTAGACTTTGCCTCACAGTCATCTTCGTGAGGGATCAATTTCCGCACATGCGGCGTCGGCGGAGGAGGAACAGACCATGTAAGTAATTTTATTACAGTTATTTTACAGGCTTAACAGGGTAGGCCTTCACCATGCGTTCTTTTAATTTTTATCATACTAGCTTCCACTACCATGCCGCCCCGCAGGAGAAGAAGATAATAATAATAATAATAATGAGTGATTATCTTTCTGGTAGTAATCGTACGACTCTCCACATGACGTCGGTAGGATTCATACAGCATTAACCAATAGAGTGCCAGCATTTTCTCATACGTCATTTATTTACAGAGATCGACATAAGTGACAGAAATCATAAGTTACACTTATTACCGGATCGCGTTTTCATTACGAGTTAATCATGCCAAAGCAAAGATACAACTATAATGGCCGAAGTCCAAATGTTTTGGCCTTCGAGCAAAGTGGGGGACAAGATGAAGACTTGTCTGGTTTTCTCTCCAGTGATCTGGTCGCCGGGCAATCCCTGGCAGCCAAAAATAGAGGCAAGGCGTTAGATGAGCGCACGTTGCGTCTCTATGAAACAAGGCTGATGCATCTTGAGGAATTTGCCACAAGCAAGGGAGATGAAGCGCTTCTCTTTGGAGAAAGAAGACGTCCCTTCCTAGCTGTTACCATCATGACATTCCTACGTAAGTTTATTATCATAGATGTTTATGGAAGGTTAAAGAAGACTATTTCTGGACTACTATGCTTTGATGCTCGAACTCCTACTGTACTTTCGTCAAAACGCCATATTCGAGAGCAACTTTGACGAAAAGATTCAACTGATTTAAAATCGCATTCGCGTTAAAATAATATTTTATAGTAAACCAAATGTCTAAAAAAATTTTAATCTTTAAATATGTGGCAGAGATTTCAATTAATTTGAGTTCGGCATGACGTGTCGGCACGAAGCACGGATGTCACAAGTAAGCGTGAATTATCAAAACGAATTTCTTTCATGACCATAGACATTCAAATGCTAAGTAACTAATGTTTATCAAACTTATTACATATGCATAACTAGAAAGCGAAACTAGGATATCAAACAGAACGTGAAGCAGAATATGGATTCCCAAGAGTGAGACATATTTTGAGTCGAACTCAATCTGTGGATTTCGGGCGGTGTCCATAGTTCGCGCTAACGCAAAACGTGGACCGAAACGAACGCAAAACGTGGACCGAAACGCATAGTGTATAGCCCATGGTGATAGAGTCCACATTTTGAGTTGAAGCAAAATATAGATTCCAAGAGTGAGACATATTTTGAGTTGAACTCAATCTGTGAATTTCGGGCGGTGTCCGTAGTTCGCGCTAACCCAACACGTGGACAGAAACGCATATAAAGACTTTGTAAGATAGCGGGATTTCTGTGTGTAGTGTGCCGATCACATTAAAACGTATCAATGGATAATAAGTCGGCCTACATTGAAGTAATTAATTCCGGCACAGGTAAGGATCACTGACGTGGAAAAAGAGTGCTCTGAAGTAAATTTGAAATTAACTCATTCTTGTATTAAGTGTTTGAAGTATGATACATATATTCAACTACAGGAAGCTATATAGTTTAATAAATCCTAGAATGGTTCTCAATATGCGAAAGATGTTAAACTGGGAATTTTTAGCCTGAACACTCAAATTTTGGCAATTTTAATAGCGTATATATATTTCTTTTATAGAAAAAAAGTGCGAACGAAAAGGGAAAAAAATCGGATCCCTTCGTTGTGAGGAGTTAAAACCCCCAGTAATAAATGGTTATAAAGCCGCTTTCCGGTACTGGTTCAATGCATTTGGGCATACTGGGCCCTACGAAGAAGTAGTGGAGAAAGATGAAGAGGGCAAGCTGATTGGAGTAACACCAAGTGGCAATCCGATATTTTCTCCAGGTTAGTTTACTAATTATAAGCATTTAGACTATGTCAAAATATAGTATACCGTATTTACTCGACAGAATAAGTTTCTCAAGTCTGAAACGGCGCTGTTATTCAACGGAAGCGCTTAAGTATTAGTGGGAGGCGCTTATTTAAGAAACGGACACAACAGCTGATATAAGCCGTTCTCAGTTTTGATTTCAGTGGTATACAATTACTACAGTATTTATAGTATTGTAGGAATTGTAAGACGAGAAGAGGATACGTTTATTCGAGAAAGGTGCTTATTAAAGATCTTGGCCCAAAAGCCCGCTTACTCGGGGGAGGCGCTTATACTAGTAAATACGATACTCTGAAACTTTCAATCAATATTGTTTATGAAGCCAGTCATAATTGATGTAAAGGCATTTTAATGGGGTTTAATTTTCAAAACATACAGACATACCTTTTGGGCCTGAAACTAAGGCTCATAACTTTATGTTTTCCGACATAATGTTATTGCTGTTACTTCACACCGACATTGAAATATATTTAAGTTTTATAATCTTGCGGTTGGAGCTACATATCGTCCCATCAAAAATGCTGAACTTTTTTGAGTATGCATATGTATCCACATTTCAGGTGTGAAGCAAGCAATCAAGAAACTCATCAAAAGAGCTAAGCGACCTTCAAAGAAAGAAATGCGTAGAGGTCGTCAGGCATATGAACCGAAGAAAGCCCCTCCATTTATGCTTGACGACCTCTACAGAATGAGGAACTACTGCTTAATGACAATAGAGGTGAAACAATGCTAATTACTAAGTTATATCTTTCAAGGGAATTGAAAGGTAACTTTGTTCGGCCATTTGATTTTTAGGGTTTATGTGGATTGTGGCTTTGGACGGTTGCCTTGTTCTCATTTTCTTTATTTCTACGTGGTGAGGAGCCACTAAGACTGAAAGTCAAGCATCTCTCTTTTCCTGATGGTTTCGATCGTAAGTCCTTTTCGGTTTATCTTTCCCCGCCGCGATTACAGCGCTTCTCTCAGATCGCTTAAAATAACTTTTTGTTTCTTGTTTTATCTTGCTCTCGCGAATCTACAAAGTCAAGAGAACATTCATATTCTCTTGACAAAGTTGACGTACACGCTCAAATATGGAGATATTTCCACCTTGCAGACAACTCTACAGCAGTACAAAGGGKACAGAGGGCTATGACAAGATCTACAGAATAAGAAATTACCTTACAATGTTGGGTGAGAATATCAGAAGAGAATATCAGCTGTCACGTGAAATATCAATTGATGAGACAATGATACCTCACAAGGGGCGGCTTAGCTATAAGCAGTATATAAAAAATAAACCAACGAAATGGTTGATCAAACTGTGGGTTCTTTCAGAGGCAACAACTGGGTATGTCTATCGTTTCCAAGTCTATTTAGGAAAGGTTGAAGGAAATCCTGAACAACATCTGGCAAAGAGAGTTGTTAGAGACCTAACCATAACAGAGGCTAATAAAAACCACCACTTATATATGGATAATTTTTATTGTGATCCTCATTTGTTCAAAGAACTATTAGACAAGAAAATATTTTGCTGTGGTACAGTAAAATTCAATCGTAAAGGTTTTCCACAAGAGGTTGTTATCACTAAAGAAAGACAAAAACAAATGAGGAGGGGTGATTACTTGTGGAGATGTGATGGTCAACTTGTTGCATCGGGATGGCTTGACAAGCGTCCAGTTTATCATTTGTCAACCAGTCATCCTCCGACAACAAATGAGCCCACAACTGTTGCTAGACGAGAAGGCAGAGGAGAAAGACAATCACTTCAATGCCCTACTGGATTATCAGAAGTTTATGGGTGGGGTGGATCTGACAGACCAAATGATAAAGAGTTTCTCAGTTTTGCGGAAGTCAAGAAAGGCTTGGAAAAAGCTTTTCAGTTACGGACTTGAAATAAGTTTACTGAACTCTTTCATTATCATGATGAAAGCTAACCCAGATGACAAGAGCACATTTCTGGACTATAGACTGCAGGTTGCAAGACAGCTTATTGGTGGGCAGTCATTTCGTGCAAAGATTGGTAGGCAGTTGTCCCGTCCAATGTCCCAGATGGATACTCTACGTCTGAATGGAAAGTTCCATCCACTGGAATTTACTGACACAAGACTAGACTGTGTTGTATGTGCCAAAACTGTCCAACAAAGAGCACTTCACAGAAACCACCGAAACAAGTCTGCTGTGAAGTGCACTATATGTAAGGTTCACCTTTGTGTCAACAGCCTAAGATCTTGCTGGAATGCATGGCATAATTCTGTTCAATACTGGTAGTAAAGAAAAAACATCTGCTTCAAAGGAGTTTCCTGATGCAGTGGCAGGTAATGGTTAGGTATATATTGAATTTCGTTTAGCTTAGCTGTATGTGTGACATTTTTATTGATGATGTTATTGAATTTTTTTTTCAAGAACAACAGCTATTTTTCACGAAACTGAAATTTGTAACTTTCTTGAATGAAAATATTCAATTTCTTGGTACATATGGAATAGGTGCAACACACAAATAGACCTTTTATTTGTTATAATAAGAATATATAGTTTAGGGGGTGGTTACTGTAATGCAAGCAAGATATAAGAAGTTTCCATACTCCAAGTTGGATTGAAATTGATACCTTCAGAAATTTGGCTCTAATTCCTATAAAATAAAACGGTCACCGCTCTGCACATGTCACAATTGTAAAAATGGTTTTCAGGTTTTTGTACTGTATATGTTGTTGCCTTTCTAACTTGTACATAATTAGCTCTGTATCATTAATAATGTTGAAAATATTTTGTCAAGAACAACAGCAATATTTTTCGCCTAAATAACATTTGCAACATTTTTGCATAAAATGTATCAATTTCCTGGTATATATTATGGGATATGTACAATAAACAGAAAACACTTTTATTGGGCATTACAGTGACATATGGTTTAGGGGGTGGTATATAGCACCGTAAGGAAGATATCAATGGATTTCTTGCTTAAGGTTGGGTCACAATTGGCATATTTTCAGAAACTTGGCAATTAAAAAGTTAAACTGCATACATGAGCGTGTGGAGATAAAGAAAGGCTAAGAAGCCATGTGGCGCGACCTGCTTTTTATTACGTCCCCCCCCCCCCTGCTTTTCATTGGAAAAAACATATTCTGTTGGTTTTTTTTCGTTTTTCTTTTAGCAAAATCGGACAACATTCCTCATCGAATTCCTTTCTCAAAAGCGGATAGACAAGCCAAAGGTATGCAATGATTTTCACAAACAATTTATTAATTGCATTGATACTGAGTATCTCACAGAGCATTTCATCAACCCTGGGCTTCATGTGATTTCTCCTTATCTGTTTTTAACTCTTTCCTGTCCGGCCCTTCAAATATCAGTACGTACGTACTGATGACGTCATGACCCTGTTTTGTCCTTAAAATATTAAGAATCGGCCAAAAGGCCAACGTATTGTGTGATATAGATAACAGCCAGTGAGAAAACGTCTTATGTCTTGATTTAAATAGTACGAGCATTTTGATAGGTGGATTCTACTTTTAGTCACGCGTCGCCAAGGGTGACGTCTTATTTTCCAATATGGCGTCTCCAGCGAAGCAGGCAAGATCCTCGAAATCTTACAATTTACACGAAGTTTTAGCTTTACTAGACGAAGAAGACAACGAAATTGAGATTGATAGTGGTCCTGAAGGAATATCAAGTAGCGATGAGAGTGATTTAGATCGACAATTACGAAATTCTTCTGACGATTCAAGGTGAGTCGAATATAAAAACGTGTTCATGCTTTACRGCGGAAAAAAACTCCTCATAAAGTTGCTTCGGACCATGAACAATGCACTTAGGCTTAGGAACAAAACCATGAAAAGTACTGAAATGTATTTGGAAACCAAAAAAGTCTGTCTTATGATAAAAAAAGCAAAATATTAGGGAATTATGTTTCGCAGGAAGCAAACAGCTGAGCGAAATTTGATCCAAAGCATCTTTACATTCGGTAATGTCTCTTTCGCTGTTAGGCACTTTTTTGCTTAGCAAATCACCTATAATCCAGCTTTTTACTCTAATATATTATCAAATATAATTGGAAGTTGATTATTTTGTTGTTCTATTGCAATATGAAGTATAAAATAATTTGCTCTTTTGACACTATAGATAACATATTCAGTCATGAGCAATCTTGTCAGTAGCAAAAAATTATCTTCATTACCTATGAATGCAACAAGTACAAATAGTATTTACTAGAGCAATGTTTTCCTGTTGATGTTTGAAACTAAGGTTATTAATTTCAATCTYTTAGCGATGGAGGACAAGACAGTGACTATGAACCCGATACAAATGCTGATGATTCTCTTAGCGATCCTGGGTCCTCAAGTGGTAATGAAAGCAATGTTTCCAGTGATGAAACTTCTCAAGGTGGTCCAAATTTTCCAAATCAGGTTCATGGAAGAGGTCGTGGACGTGGACGTGGCAAAAGCAGAGGACGTGGAAGAGGCTATGGACAAGGACGTGGTCGAAATGGTGGACGTAGGCTGAGTGGCCATGTAATGCAAGCAGACCAACAACGGCCTTCAAAAAGCTACAATGACCCTGATGTAGGTAATGTCATGCCACCTTTTGCACCTAATCGTCCACCAGGAGTACACTTTGGTCAAGTTCTTCTGAGGAACGGCATGACAACAGCACTAGAGTTTTTTCAGCTATTCTTTTCATTAGAGATGATTACAGAAATTTGCAACCACACAAATAGCTATGCTTATGAGCATATAACTGCAGGAACTCATTGGCTGAGATTTGTATTGGAGATGGTTTAACGGAAGAACAGCGTTCACTTGTTTGTCAAATGTTACTCGATGAATCAGACTCTTTTTCTAAAAATGACACTGACATTGGATGTATAGAGGACTTTCAAATGGAGATAAACTTAACTGACACCCAGCCGGTTCAACGGAATTATAACCGTATACCCAGACCGCTTTACGAGGAAGTGAAGAGCTATACAGAAGATCTACTCAACAAATGCTGGATACGTCCCTCTCGATCAAACTATGCATCACCGATTGTGTGCGTCCGAAAGAAGGACAGTGATTTACGACTGTGTGTTGATTTTCGTGAACTCAACAAAAGGACTGTTGCAGACCGTCATCCAATCCCCCGCATTCAAGATATTCTTGATAATTTGGGCGGGAATACATGGTTTAGTATGCTCGACCAAGGAAAAGCCTACCACCAGGGTTTCATCGCACCTAACTCTAGACATCTCACTGCTTTCGTAACTCCCTGGGGACTGTGGGAATGGGTTCGTATCCCATTCGGCTTAAAGAATGCTGTTGCTGAGTATCAACGCTTCATGGAAAATAGTTTAACTGGAATTAAATATGAAATGTGTGTCCCGTATATTGATGACGTCATAGTTTACGGCAAAACCTTTGAGGAACACGTTGAACATATACGGTCTGCTTTACGTCGTCTGAGAGAAAGTGGAGTTAAACTAAAGCCAAGAAAGTGTAGGCCTGTTTAAGCGCGAAATTACTTGTTTAGGACGCGTAGTGTCAGCAGATGGACATCGGCAGGATCCATCAAGTATACAAGCTGTCGTCGCTTTGAAGGACAGTAAACCCTCCACGGTAGGGGAAGTACAGAAACTGCTCGGACTTCTTAGCTATCATCGTCAAAACATTGCTAACTCTTTTAAAATATAGGACACGTCCAATATCGGTAAGGGTGGTCTGACATCGTCAACAAAGATAACGTGGACGGACGAACATCAACAAGCGTTAATACGTCTCATCGATGAATTAGTAACACCACCAGTACTAATATATCCTGATTGGTCCAAACCCTTCATTTTGTTCACTGATGCTTCTAAAGATGGCCTCGGTGCAGCACTTTATCAAGAGCAAGACAAATGTGTCAAGCCAGTTGCATTCACATCTCGAACACTGACTACGGCTGAACGCAATTACCACCTCAACTCGGGAAAGTTAGAATTTCTCGCCCTTAAGTGGGCCRTGTGTGAACAGTTTCGGGATTATTTGTACTATGCACCTCACTTCACGGTGTTCACTGATAATAATCCTCTAACCTACGTACAAACTACAGCGAAACTGAACGCGACGGGACATCGATGGGTCGCTGAACTTGCAGATTTTAACTTTACGATCAAATATCAACCTGGGCGATTGAACACTGTTGCGGACACTCTAAGCCGCATGCCTTTTGATATAGCTAGCCTTGATAAACATTTCATTCAGACCACTAGTCAAGATGAAATGAACGCTACCTTTACTGGTGTTGCGATGCTGAGCGCTGGTGATGCAGCGTGGGTCACTTCCATTTGTGACCACATTGATCTTAATTATGAAGAGCCATCTTTGCGTGATGTCAAAGGAAGGACTGACTACCCGCCAACTGCTACTAGCTCAACAGGCTGATCCTAGTATCAGCAGAGTCGTCGAGATCAAACAACAGGGACAGCGTCTCAGTCGTYGAGCGCTACAACGTGAAAGTAGAAATRCTAGAGCCCTACTAAGAGAGTGGACTAAGCTTGAAGTGGGAGCTGACGGATTATTGCGGCGACACACCACAAACCACCTACAACTAGTACTCCCAGCTTCCAAGCGTTCCCTAGTGTACARAGAACTGCACCAAGAGATGGGACATTTAGGAGCAGACCGTGTCATCCAGTTGGCGCGCGAGCGTTTCTACTGGCCACGTAGGCAGCAAGACATCACACACTTCGTAMCGAACGTCTGTCCTTGCCTTAAACAACGCCGCCCACAACAGTCAACACGTGCTCCGATGCAACATATTRCGTCGTCATCACCTTTTGAACTCATTTCTATTGACTTTCTACACTTAGAAAAGAGCTCAGGAGGCTATGAATACATCCTTGTAATCGTGGATCATTTCACCAGGTTTGCCCAGGCTTATCCTACAAGGAATAAGTCTGCTCGAACTGTGGCAGATAAGATGTTCAATGAGTTTATTCCTAGGTTCGGTTTCCATGCGAGGATCCTTCACGACCAAGGCAAAGAGTTTGAGAACCATCTGTTTACCCAACTGGAGCAGCTTAGCRGTATCAGACATACTCGAACGACCCCTTACCACCCTCAAGGTAATGGCCAAACCGAACGCTTCAACCAGACGTTGTTAGCGATGCTGCGAACACTTCCTGAGGACAAGAAGTCACACTGGAAAGACTACCTTAATAAAGTCGTTCACGCCTACAACTGTACACCCAATTCAAGCACAGGATTTGCACCTTTCTTCCTTTTGTTCGGCAGGACACCAAGGCTTCCAGTTGATATTCTAATCGGTCGTGACGTTAATGGTGCAGCTAATCATCATGCTTTTGCCAAACATTGGAAGACAACGATGCAGACTGCGTATAACATTGCTCGTAAGAACGTAACGGAGAGCAACGTAAAGAGCAAGAAGCGTTACGATCGACGACTCAACTTCACGGAGCTCCGCGAGGGAGACCGTGTACTGGTGCGAAACCTGACACCTAGAGGAGGCCATGGAAAGCTGCGTTCCTACTGGGAAGACAAAGTGTACGTGGTAGTGAGTCGCAAAGGAACGGGACCTGTTTATGAAGTCAAGCGAGAAGACCACGCTGGTAACTCGCGACTACTACACAGGAACCTCCTTTACCCCTGTGACTTCCTAGAGCAAGCACTTCCACAGCAACAACGACAGCAAAGACCACGGCGCCGACCACGTACAAGACAGAGGCAACAGCAACATCTGAGTTAGAGTGACGACTCTGGTAGTTCAGATAGTGATATCGGATTAACTCCTGCTGCTTTTCAGCAAAACACTGATGACAGAGACAGCGTAGGACAAGTATCTGAGTCGGTACCTATTGCAGATGCTGATACTGATGCTGACATTCAAGAGGATYATACTGATGAAGGCGGAAATAACTTTTCTCAAGCGGAAGGAGAGATGGTGGAAGACGTATCTACAGATGATACAGATGGATCACATGAGGATACAGTTCAAGAGCCCCAGCAAGAGCCTAGATACCTGACACGTGAAAGAAGACAACCCGCAAGGTATGGGTATGATGTGTTGTTGCACAGTACCAATCCATACAATGGTCCATGCAACATGCAGTCATATCAGGCTTATCATACCTTATCAGCCCAGACTAACACCTCAGCCATATCAGCCGTTTTACCCCCAGTTGACTCAGCCAACTCCATACTGTGGTAGAATGCGAATCTACAACCCATGGATTGCTCCACCCCATTGTCCGTATGGAATTACGACAAACTACTGAACTCACTTATAGGAACATTTAGTATTTTTAAGCATTGTTGTTAATTATGATACTGATTGGACATTGATTAGCTTCGGTTTCTAATCATTCGAATTGACATTATATAAGGAGAAACTTAAGCCACATTTATCAGCGAAAAAAAAGAAAAGACACAGTAGTATCAACAAAAGTACGCCTTAGTACTCAGACGGGGTTCAAACACCCGGTATCCACTGGATAACTGATGGAAGTGTACGGTTTGCCATCAGGGGAACTTAGTCAATAAGGAGCTTTGTGTTAAACGTTTGGACTTGATCACCCCAAACTACAAACATGAAAAAAGTTCAAAAGTAAGATAAGTTTACATCGCAGTGGAACTAAACTACTATGTAGTGATAGTACTCTCGTTTAAAGCAGCRGAGAGTGTGAAGTGTATGAACTGTCACGCTTTCAATAAGTTAGTTGTGTGACATAATCTAGTATAGTATCAAGTGACATGTATATAGAGACCAGAGACATAAGAGAGAACACGTGTAAGCGCAAGCAACAAGTATCAAGCTCTAACGAGTGAATAAAGGATTTTACTACTGTATTTGTATCTGGAGTCAGATTGAAACTGATAACAAAAACACGAACCAGGATGACACCCAATACATATACGTAAATAAGAAAACGATGCTTCTTTTATGTCGGACTCGGACGCTACTAGTCATCAAGTCTTGCAGAGATTTTTTATTCTGTAAACCCAGTCTTATGGTACAATCATTTCAAGCTTTATAACTTATTTAATATTACTTTCTTGATCTTAAACGCATTTTTTTTCGTGGGGTTGCTGAAACTGCGGCGGAAACCGAGGACGTAGTGCTTTCTTCATCGCTTTGGTTTGAGTCATCCCCATCGACTACCATTGACAGAATTTCATGAGCGGAACGTAGTTCTTGAGGGACCTCCAGGCCAACTTCTGTTCGGCATTCGGGGCATGGGGTTCTGCATTTATGGCAAACCAGCATTTGTTCGCCAAACAGTGGCAAGCAAAGTCCACAGTTATCCTCGTTTACTGGTAATTGTTGTTTTCAGGGTACCGATAGGCGAGAAGAAGGAACATGCACTACGACAATTAAAAAAGAGCAAGATACTAAAGTACCGATTCTAAGATCCAACTACCCATATGAAAAAGTGCAAGCGATTAACCAGTCGAGTAAGTAAAGTAAGAATAAGAGTAATATTTGTTCATTTTTGTTCGACTATAAAAAGGTTTAAGATTATCTTTTAACTTCTCTAACACTATCACGGGTCAAGCAAAAAGCTTCTAGTATAGCCAAATAAGGTCATTGTAATAGTCGCAGCACAAACGAATAAAAGCTTTACTCGTCAAAGTGTCGTACCAATCAAATGTGCTTCAAAACGACATACAAATATACAAATTTAAAATATCAAAATGCTTTAAATTGAAAAACCGAATTCCTGTGACATCATTTCTATGTTTATTTTTGTATAGAAAACATGGTTTTGACGTCATATCTATGTTTCTATACTCTGATAAAACATATCTTTTCAGCCAATTAGAGCACGCGTTCTTGAAAATCTATCATATAATATTAGTTAGCATAGCGTATTAACTAACAATTAGGCTGCTTTCATTATAATAAGGGAGAACCAAAAGATTTTCTTGAAAAATAATCTCACCATTTTTGGAGAATTATTTTAGCCAACAAAGTAAATAAATGTGAAATTTTTATGCTTGTTTATGTCTGAACAAAATTGTACAAAAATTTATTAATTACATTGAATATTCAATGATTTGTTTCATTTTTTTCTCCAGATGACAATAATAGCCACACTTCATGCAGAAGACTTGATAGATTTTGGCTTTTCTAAGAAAGGCGACCTTTTAAGCCTTAGAGCATTCTGCAAAGAAAAAAACGAATGTTCAAAATGCAGGAGAAAAAAATTAATGAAAAGAAAGTTGTATTACAGACCATCCTTGATCAGAATAAACATAAAAGGAGAAAGAAGAAAGACCCCAGTAGTAGCATCAACAGCAAAAGACCCAGGACAAAGGCAACTATGATAAAGGTACAGCTTGGATGGCTGCACTATGATGAGAAGGAGGGCAATATGTTGCTATTCCACAATCACCGGGTGGTGGTACAAGAGAAGTTTCTCTACCCCTTGATACCTAATTGGACTCCCTCATTGAAMGTGGAAAACAACTCTTTTTCCCAGACGGCAGTAGTCCACGTGGTTTAGTAGAAGACATAGAATAAAGAGAAAGCTTGAAAATTGACAGAGAGAAAACAGAAAAGCAAAAAGAGCAGCTTATGATCGAAATAARACGATGAAGATGGAATCCTGCATGTTAGAGGTCGTACAAAGTATAACACCCCGCAATTCTACCCAAAGTCAACTATGTGACCAACCAATAAAGTACAAAAAAATACTGACCAACCTCATCATCAAGCCCTATTACGAGCGCATCAAGCATCAGGGTAAGGGGATGACACTCAATGAAGTTCGTTCCAACGGATACTGGATCCTCGGAGGCTCATCTGCCGTAGGCAATGCTATCGCTTCTTGTGAAAAATGTAGGAAGATTAGAGGAGAGGTTTTCGAACAGAGGTTCTGGACTCGTTGGCGAAAGGAGTACTTACTCAGTATGCAGGAGCGGCAGAAGTGGACGAATCCTCGACGGAACGTAAAAGTTGGCGACRTCGTTATAGTCAAGGACGCCAACGTGTCCCACAACGCAGGACTACAGTCTACCCAGGAACAGATGGCTCAACGCCATCTATATTTAAAAGCTAGAGATAATTTGAGAGTGGATTTGATGTAACACAACAAGCTAGCGCTAGCGATAGCCGAGAAACTTATTCCGAAATATATCCTGGACCATAAGCCGGTAGCTCTTCGTATGTTTCGGCGATTGACGATTGACGATTTCTTTGAAGTGAAACAGGCTGAAAACTAAATCTTTCACGACAACAACCAGTCTCAAGTCAAAAACAGTAAATCTTTTTAATTATCAAAACGAACTAAATTAAAATGTTTACTACTAGGGCAGAGTGACGAACAAAAAAGATGGAAGGCGTCCAAGGAATACTAGATTTGAATGGGTTTCAAGCTTACCAAGGAATTCTGACCAAAAGAAGCTGGGTTTTATAACTTCATCAAACAACAAGTGGAAGGAGTGATTTTCACTTTCCCCATTGGGTACCACGATGGCAGAAGTAAAGAACGCAGCAATGCCCAATGGATGACGAACCATATACCAAGATTAACATTCAACTATACTGACCCCTCGCGGAAATGTACGATATCGTTTGTACCTGGTGGAACGAGTGTGGACAAGGCGTCATCAGATACAAGGGCGTGCACTACGAAAAGAACATGCCTTAAAAACTGCAAATCCCTTTCGTAAACCTAGAGAATTACGATTGCCCCAAGTTCGAAAAACTTTACAAACAGTACTACACTAATGACTTGGATTATGCTTTTGATGCAAGTTCGTATTGCTGAGGCGACATTTACTCGTCGAAGGGCGTGTTTCCCATTGTCCGTGCCTGGAAGTGGTCACATTTGCCAAGTAACTCAAGAATAAAATTTAATTCTGCATTGATTGCATGCAGTGACGCATGATTTTGTAAATCTCTATTTATTGAACATACGCCTAGTTGCAGGAAGGTTATCATAGGAAGAAAGAACTTCTGCAATTTAGTGAGAATAGAATTAAAAAGAAAAAAGAAAAAGAAAAAAAAAAGAGTTCAGCTCCACTAACTTCCTTATGTCTTTTTAATGATTCCTTTCTCACAAAATTACTTTCTATGACAACCTTCTGGCAACTAGGTGTATGTAATGCATATTCTTGGAGTGTAATAAACATGTTTTAAACCAAACAGTGTCTCCTAAAAGGTTTGCAAGGGAAGGGAGATTCCCTCCCCCTTTGATAAAGCAAGATAAACTAACGGACGCTACTCTCAATAATTTGCCCAAGGGAAGAAACTAGATTTTAAAAAGGGAGAAAATGCGACCCACATGTAGTGGATGCGTCGTTTGAAACATAACCCATTTTACAATTGAAAGACACGGACGGGTTTGATTGGACAGAGGCTGTCAAAGCCGCCATGGAGGATAGTCAGGGAGCAAACGTCGTGAAATAAGGTCCCATGGGAATTTCGTGCTGAAAGCAAGCCACTAGTCTAGATGTGTTAAGGGGACCTAAAGGAACATGAAAATATTTGTCGGCAGCTTTATAAGTCGCACCCACATGTTTTAGGGGGGATTGAAAATCGTCCGTAGTATCTCAGCATGGAAACGAGTCCACATCTTAAAATCCCCTTTATACCTATTGCATTTTAATGTATCGTCACCATATTGAGTGAGAATGCAGAAATAGCTATTTAGAAACTTTTCACGCACTTTAATGAGGAAATTTCGATCACGGATGTTAAACACTATTGACTCTTCAAAAGTACTAGAAAAGATGTCAACCTTTGATATGGCGCATGACAAGAAGCCCATGTTCAAGGTTATGCAACATTACATGCGCATGGTGATGGAGATGCTTGCCTTTATCAGAGCTGTAAGAACTGGTGACTGGGAGGTACACCTTAAAACTCTGGCGAAGTTATCAAGAATCTTCTTTGCTCATGATATGATTAACTATGCACGAAGGATTCCTATTTATTTAGCAGAGATGGAAGCATTGAAAGAGTCCAATGTTATCGACGAGTTCAAAAAAGGAAACTGGTTGCTCAACAAGAACAGTCAAGCATCATTTTGTGCACTAGGTGCTGATCATGCTCTTGAGCACATTAATCGATCCATGAAAGTTTCAGAAGAACTCGTTGGCATTACCCTTATCCCGAACGCACGCAATTAGTTCTTTCTCATCGCTCCGGAAATGGCAAGGCTAGCCAAGGAAGCAAAGAACATGGCAGGACTGTCGGGGCAGAAGGAGACGGGGGAACACCACAGTCTAACTACAGCTGTATTAGTACGAGAAGAAAAGAACATCAAACAGCTGACGACCACCATTAAAAGATTCTCCAAGCCCTTCACCGAAGAGAGTGATGAACCTATTTAACCTGGTGACCAAAGTAGTTGTGCCAGATAATGTTAAGAAAGATCTTTGTGGCCAGAGTGAGATTGGGATGGAGATGCTAGAAACCTCTACTCCCACGTACTTTCAAAACAGTTTGTTTAAAGGGGGACTAGCACGAAAATTGGTCAAATTTTCAAAACTCTTCAAAAAGTCGCTCTTATGATCAATATTACTTACATAAATATTTCCTGAGCACTTTTTTTACATATTCCCACAAGAAGTCCGTTAAATTTTCGTTTTTCTTCGTGGCCGCCATTAATCAGTTGTCGCTTCTCTGTTCTCTCGGGGCAGTCTGGGTCGAGCGGATATGACGTCACTTACTCAACCCAAACAAACCAACGTGAGAAATTTGCTAAGGAAATACATGTGAAGTACGGGTAGCGCGCCGGTAATTTGGAGCTTTATCTGTATTTATTTCCTCAAAAGTTAAAAACTATTAAGAATGCCATCTAATTGTTGTGTGGTTCAGGGATGCAGTAATAAATCTGATCCAAAAAATGGCATTTCAGTGCATTCTTCGCCGATTAACAAGCTGGAACGCGCGAAGTGGAAGCGTTTTGTCACGACGCACCGCATTAACTTCGAGCCTGAAAATCGTTTCACTGTGTGCTCTGAGCATTTTGAGGATAGCTGCTTTGAAAGAGCAGTGCATKTTGAAGRCTCAAAGAGAATACTAAAGCCRGGATCTGTACCAACTCTTTGGAAGCCCGAAATCAACAGTCAGGACGAACTTATCAGTGACAGAAGCCGCCGACAGGTGAGTAGCACAAACTTCTCTACGCTTTAGCCAAAAAAATTATAATACTGTTAAGATTTTAGGTAGGTAGTGGTGAGAATTCAAAATTGCAATTACTATCATAACTTTCTAGGATCAGCAGTACTCTTGCTTGCTTTTTAATAACCTTTATATTCATTCTGCGTGAAAATTTCGCGGCGCGCCGACATATTAAAGCGACCAGATTGCGCCAACATCATGCATTGTTTATTGATCAATGAGTCATAATATTTCAATCAATAGATTACAAACCAAGATTTACACTCTTTAACTTTAATTTCCTGAAATCCGTAAATTAGAAAAAATGCTTTAGAACAATTTGGCGTTTATGTTGTGTTTACCRCAACAAAAGTCATTTATTTCAACTCTGTTATGAATATCAGCTGACAGTAATGTGCGAAAATCTATCAAATAAGATATGTTCTGATTTGCTTGAATTACATTGAAATAGTAAGTCATCTCAAAAACACTATATGAACGGGTATGGATAAACAATTATGTAAAGCGAAAAAACCCATCCTACTACCGTAAAATATATAGCCGGCCGATGTCGAATAATCATCATCTAAAAWGGCCACGTATCTTTTCCACAGATAATACGAGACATGGCAATCAACAAGTCGACAAACGATGATTCAAATACGATTGATAATGCGACTGGAGATACGACTGAAAATACGATGATTCAGATAAATGTTTCGGAAAATGACGAGGTTATCGACGAGTCTGGTGACAGTGTTAATATCTTAGTAATGGATACTGTGGAATCATCTGTGAAAGTGGAAATCCCAGGTACTTCCACCTGCAACGAAGATTTCCAAGAACAAACCCTGGAAAAAGTAAGTATAATTGGCGTTAATGTGTAAGGATTTTTCAAAGGGTATTCTAGGGCCAATTATTAGTCAGGGGCCTGCAGAACTAGTGACAGTGTAACCTTATACAACAAACATTTAGTTCAAAGAAACACTTTTTTCATTTGCATTCAAGCAAGTCACAGTTTTTTTTTCAAAATTTTCAAATTGTAAATTTATCAGGATCAAGCTGCAAAGTATGGAGAAATCGAAGAAAAGCTAAAACTCTCCAAGAGAAAGGTGAAATGCTTGCAAACAAAAATCCGCAGGATGGAAAAAAAAGAAGAAGAGCTACTTGGTGCTTTAGGAGAGAAAGTAAAAAAAGGGCAAATGATCACTACAAGTAAGGATGCTGTTATCAAATTAAAAATTAAATAATATCATTCACTGTTTCAGTAATAAAAGTATWTTGATTCTAGGTACTCAGACATATTACTATGACTTCGATAATACTGCCAACGACAATGAAGAAAGGGCCGATGTAGACTGGGAACTCGATCCAGAGCATGAAGACCAAATAAAGAACAAGCAGTTCCACCCTCTCCAGTGACCCGTCAGAGTCCCAGTCAACAGGCAGCTCCACCTCCCCCAGTGTCACGTTAGAGTCTCAGTCAACAAGCAGTTCCACCCTCTCCAGTGACCCGTCAGAGTCCCAGTCAACAGGCAGCTCCACCTCCCCCAGTGTCACGTCAGAGTCTCAGTTAACAGGGAGCTCCACCTCTTCCAGTGTCAAGTCAGAGTCCCAGTCAACAGGCAGCTCCACCTCCTCCAGTGTCACGTCAGAATCCCAGTCAACAAGCAGCTCCACCTCCTCCAGTGTCCACGACCACACTAAGCTCGACTGACCCACTGCAGTTATTGTGTAGAAATCCTGGTCTAACACGTGGACAACTTGCTTCACTCAACATTCCACCAGTGGCATATATCAAAGATTGTGATATCAAACTTGTACAAAATACCCAGTGCAACAATCTTAAAGACCATTTTTCCTTAATCTGCCGTCCTTCTGAAGCTGTAGTGGACAAGGCTCTAAGTTTGCTACGTGACCATGTACACAGTGGTGGTGATATAGGGGCTGATGATAATCATTCATTTGTTAGCTTGGGAACATTTGGTACTTTTACTGGTGAGGCACTGGAAGTAATTAAATCATTTTGTTTCACAGCTGACATCAAGCAAAAAGTCAGAGAAGAGCTTGCATGGCTGAGTAGAGAACTCGGATATTAGAGAGACATTACTGTCACTTCGTCCCCAGAAGGAGTTTCTGGATGTTAATGGCTTTCTAATGGATGCCAAAGGTATAATAACAAATTCAATTTAGCATGCTTACTATTGAATTACATTGATCAAACGAAAGTCTCGGATTTTGATGAGCGGCGTATTAATCCATAATAGTAACAACAATTAGTAGATATGAAGTACCTGCATCCGGTGCTCTCCCCTAGACCCTACTCCGGGCCCGCAATAACGGTGACGTATTCTATAGTTAGGTTCCAGTGAGGTTCCAGTTCTACATCAGGTGGATCGTGGATCAGGGTGGATCGCGGATCAGCCCTTGCAATGACGTCACCCTTATAAAATGATGTCATAGGATTTGAGAACCAATCAGAAGCCGTTCTGGTAACGATAGCAACTCCGGAGCGATCTACCAGATCCCCTTACGGATAGATCATATCTATTTTTAGCACAGCCCAAAGGGTGATGTCATAGCTATTCTAAGTGAGGTGCTGTAGGGGGAGGGGTGGTCATCTATATCTATGTTTTAGGTTGCTGGATTGCACCACATCCTATATTTTACGTCAAAGATTAATCTAGTATAGATCTAGTATACATTCTAGTGTAGATTGACATCGACCCCACATCGACCCCACATCGACCCCACATCGACCCCACATCGACCTCATATCGACCTCACATCGACTCTGCTCGGCTCGCCTCGGATCGTATAGGTTCGTAGGCTCGGCTCGGATTGGCTCGGATTGGCTCGGATTGGCTCGTATAGGCTCGTAGGGGAAGAGCATAAGTAGTGATTTGAGATCTCTCGTCATAGATGAGATTGTTGAAAGTGGTAGGGATATTATAAAATGATTCTTTCCTGGACCATTTGCAGAAATTGCTCGAAAACTTCCCCCGCCTCCATACTCAACTTTGAACTCGAACCTTCTACTCGCCGCCATAATTTCGAATTGAACATTGCACTGGAATAGCCGAGAAAGGAATACAGACAAAATCACACCTCCAATTGGGCGGAGTCACAGTGTCTCTGTGCAATGGCCAACTGGAGTACTTTAAGSCGAAGGTGCTTGACATGAGTGATCAAACAGAAGTTCAAGCTGGAAAGGCTAAGTTGAAAATGGTTGAGGCACTAATTGCTGACACAAGTGGAAGCATAAAAGTAGTTATTTGGGAGGATCTTATTACCAAAGTACACTCAGTGAAGTAAAGGTTATTATATTTAAAAATGTACACGTTAAGTCTTTTTTGTCCTGATAAGACAGTAAAATGGCCAAAACAGACGCAGAAAGGCAAAGAATTCGTAGAGAGAAATTAAAACTTGACAAGGACAAATATATTCTGTACAGAGAAGATAGAAAAATAAAACCAATGCAAAGAAGTGTACCTCAATTTGCATGCAGTCTTTATGAAGTTCAGAGACTTAAAAGATTGAACAGGTATTATTTTGATTCAATATTCTGATGCATTTCAAATCCATCATAAGCCATTTGTGATTTTAAGACTACTTTGGTGCATTGTGTTGCACAGGGAGAGAGTACAGAAGTTTAGATCAAAGAGAAGGTTGACCAGCCTTGCACAGGTTGATGCAGTACCACCCATGGTGCATCAAACACCACAAGTTTTAGGTAAAGCGATCTCAAACGTATCAAGGGCTCCTCCTAAAAGTCCAAGAAAAAAATAGCAGTAGTTTATAAGCTAGCAAATGCAGCAGGATTTGCAAAAAAGTCAATTGTTAACAATGGGATCCACTTTGACACAATTTGACATCTAAAATACAGCCTTTAAAAAAATCTAAATTTGATGTCCTGAAAGATCTTTCATGATTTTCATCTTTTATTATTTACATTTTTTTAAATGTCAATATCAACTGATTCTTATTTTCTTTCTTTAAAGCGTCAAGCAACTCTCGATGTAGATTTATTGAGGTAGGTATCTAGATTCGGGTTAAGACATGTTAATAACATTGCCCCTCTTTTTTGTATTCATTTAAAATACACTTGTATCTAACTTATTGCAGTGATGATGAGGATGACTTTAGGAACCATTCCGCTTCCGGGTAGGATTGTCCATGGACTTCAAAGCAAAAGTGAATTGGAAACTTGCCTTCATTCTGAAGGATTCACAGTAACGTTGTCAATGCTTTATTAGGAAAAACTTCAGTGTCTAACGATGATGATGATAATGACAGCTACTGACACCAGCCTTTGAACAAAGGGACCTCAAGTGGGAGCTGCAAATTCTCCAGAAGAACTTTTTCGCAGACGAAAAAGTTAAATTGAACGTTGATGAAGAAGACCTGCTCCAAGATGGGTTACTAAAAGATATTGAATTTGATTTTTAAAAGAAACTGAGAGTGTTATACAGAGGGTAGGCTGCATCAGACACTGTAGGTGTCGTTTGACAGCAATTCAATACTTTTTATTCCTTTTCTAGTAATCACTGGAAATGCTGGTTGTGGTTGCGGCCCCATAGATGTGGATGGAGGTGGTAACTGTATATTAAACATGGGGGAGTTTTTAATTGGCCATGATGTCATAAGGGACTATATGTACCACTTCCTACATGGCAGGTATAATGATAAAAAGTATGGGCTTTATGAAGGAATAAACATTATTATCCGCTGGGCCAGTCATAAGATTTAGTGCATTACACACATACATTCTCAAAACTGTATACATTTTTTTAATTGTGTATTTTGCTATAAACTTTCAAAACCTGAAAAGAATACGAATTTTAGAATTAAATCTATGTTCAAATAACCACCTTTGTTAAGATACTAAAACAATTATTTACCAGAGGCTCAGTAATTTATTGGTGAACATTTACCTTGACTACAACCAATTTGTCGCGGACACCTTTATGGAGGCAGCTAATCAATTTCAGTCCTCTTATGGCAAGTGATTATTTCGCTACTGTAACCGTTATTGTTGTGATTATCAACATCATGCCAGTAAATACTCCCTATGTTTTAAGGTAGTAAACCGTAGCCAAAGCAGTCGATATCGTTGAAAACACTATACTATTGAATAAACTAGATCTGTATGGAATTGGAGGTGTAGCCCATGCATGGTTTTCATCATACCTGACCAACAGGACATAAAAATGTTCTATTAATCAGTTTCTACTAGATTCTCAGAGTATAACATACAAGTACCTCAGGGTGCTACTTTAGGTCTTTTATTATTTATTTTGTATTGTCCATAGCAAAATGTGGTTATAAGGAAGGGGGAAATGTTTGGACCTTGCTATTGCAAAAATTCGTCACTATCATTAACATATTGGAAGTATAAACATTCATAGGTGACATGTGACAGGTAAGATGGCAGACGACGATAACTTGGGCTCCGACCTAATAAGTATTTTAATATTAAAACATAGTTAAAGAACATCTTAAAGTACAGGAAAACAGCTTTAAATCCTTGGTGCACCTTATAGATCATTTCAACAGCCGGCCCAATAACCTAAACCGCGAAATACAAGGAGGTTAAACAACTATTGAATGAGAAGCTGCAGATCTATCTTGAAGAAGCATATACAGAATCRGACTACCTAGGGCACCAACTAGATAACTACTGGTGCCTCTCCCGAAATATTAGTAGCTAAAGAAATGTAAATTTGTTGCAAACCGTCCAATAGCAATAGTTTTGAATCATTCGTTCTCCAACCAAAAAAAAATTGGCCACCTCATTTGTTTTAATAAGAAACATACTAGCTACACAAGACAAGATACTATAAAAGGGCTTATACATCTAATGTTCTTATTTACTTATTGTGGTTGTCACGTTTTTCAAAACTAGACGGGATGGAGAAGGGAGATTTGTTATTAGTGGGGGCATTCTTGTAAAAACASCTTATTCAACCTTTTTCGAGATTGGTACATACCATATGCAATCATTAGTACAGGTTTTAAGAATTACATTCAAAACATATTAAAAACATTATAAACGTTTTCCCACAACCGGAGTTAGAAATTCTTATGAATTTGCTAATGATGAAGTGGCAAGAAAGTGACTAGCAATGTTAAATTTTAGTTTTAAGCGCCATTGTATGATTATTCTTCTTATATATAATCATTTTTGCCTGAACGTATTTCATTTATTACTTGTTCAGCAATTTCATAGTAGCAAAATTCAGAGTTTACAGGTGTGCAGCATCAAGTTGGTAAGTATGATGTAGTTTACATTTATTTTAGCGTAACTTTTCAGCAAAAAACGGCGTTATTGATTTTAGTGGGCATTGATGAACTGTATTTCATGAATGACATTACATTACTGGTGCAGGAATTTTTTTACGCCTCATGACAGCCATAAGGCGTAAAAAAATTCCTGCACAAAAGAAATTGCCCTACCCCCCCCCCCCAAAATCTATAGGTCCATCCTTTAAAAAGCCGGTTTAGATTTCGAATATATTGTACATGTTACGAGTGCATTGTATATTATGGACAATAAAGACGTCTTCAAACCGTTTGTTAACATTGCAATATTGTCTAGAGAAATGGCATTCTTATAGGTATAGAATGAGCAAGTAATCATGTTTCTTATTTTGTTTTAGAGTGAGAGCTGATGCGACCACCGCCAGCGCTGAAGCCACGAAAATTAAAGTGCTACTTCGATGAAAATCGCTCAAACTTGGATTCAGCGGAAACTTCCTAAGAATACTCTTTAAAGGTCCAATAATCACTGTAT
>NW_022258393.1:294336-306654 GCF_009602425.1 Actinia tenebrosa | reverse complement strand
TACTGTTTTTTGTTTTTCACATCATTTTTCCTTTAAGAGCATGCAAAAGATGAGCACTTAACCACATTGAGGGTTAGAAACTTGAAGGAATGTATAGCTTACTTTAGGATGGGGTGTAATGTAACTAGCCACACCCATTGCCATTCACACCACCTTTACAGATTCACATCTTACATACATTAGAGTCCAAAGAGACTTCCACAAGGCTGAAATGAAGATTAATTGACTGCTTTCTCTCCAGAAGTCCCCCAACGGTATTCATAAAGACCTTATCAGGTGATTTTTGATGCCACTAGAATAATGAGGAGGCTGGTACTAGTTCCCCAAATGATACTCAACAAGGGAGATTGGCACTAGCCCACAGATGATGCTCCTATCCTATACCAACAGTTACCAAGACAACGAGTGAAGGTATGATCATGTGACTACAGCTAATTTACAAGCAAAAGCCAATCAAATCCTAGTGCCTGTGACGTCATTGGATTTAGTAATAGCATTAAGGACGTTCATGGGCATTGCTCGTGCGCATCCTTTCTGCGCATGTGATGAGGTCATTCAAATGTTTTGTGAGCAAAATATCAAGTTTTTTGCTTCTTGAAACTCTCATAGGTCTGAAACAAAGTAAATGACGACGTTTTTTGAAATTACATTATGCAACCGAACTTCAAAGGAAAAATATAAAAAACTGACGTTGAGGTTAAAACGAAATCACATATTTTGTGAATAATTTGAGTAAAATTTTCCACATGAAGTGAAGACTACAATTCCACACTTGTAGTAACGGCACAAGAGTACTTCATGTTCCTAATTTTCAAAATAAAGTTTAAATTGTGTAAGCTGAATCATTAGGTCATTTTCTAAAGTTMTGTCAGGAAAATGAGGACGTTCAATTTATTCTTTTAGAATGAAATGTGGCTTTTTTGAAAGCTTTCCGTTTTTGGATTGCTCGCGCGTTTTTACCGCAAAAATATGGAACGTCCACACAAACTGATGGCCAATGGATAGATGTCGGTGGCCTCCATTTTTTGTTTGCTTATTTTACTTCTAGTACTTTCGTAGTACACTTTCACTATACTTCACCATATTTCAGCCAACTTTTAAAAAAATCTGACGATGGGATCTTTCGCGAATGAACACCTGTATGTACTCTGGCTCCTTGAGGTGGTTTGACGACTAAAGTTGTTTGCTTTGAATGGTCTATTTGTTTTCCTTCTGTGAGTACTTTTAACGAAACGGTGCCTGCACACGGACGACATGATAACRACATAATTATAAAGCTAATATTACTCAATACGGAAAAAAGTAGGTAACTTTTCGTGAATGTATACCTATTAAAGTAAATGTTTTATTTACCAGTATATAAGAGCAACAGAACAAAACCGATATAAAAAATGGGGAAAAGCATTGCCACATAAAACACTGTCTCTTTTTTTCCGTCAGTACCGTTTATTCAAGGTTGCGTGCGCATCCAACTTGACGGGCCACAAAAAATTCAGTAAAAGCCAGTTTTATATTTAAAGAGGAGAATGATACATCTTATGAATTCTTATCGGAAAAATGCGCACGCAACCTTGAGAAATTGGTCTATTGAGGCGCAATTTTCTGTCTATTCTGACCACGTTTTGTTGACGAAATGCACCCGGCAACTGTCGCGGAATCGGTGCAGGTCSTATGCGAGTAGAGTTTTTGGTTGGTTTTCTCCTGTGATTCGAACACATTTCTCCAAGTTATTCGGGTTCTTTTCCTTCGCGGATTAATTTATCTTCTAAATTCTAACTCGATCTGGCGTCGAGTACTTTAAGGTTTATCCTTTCTCTCTTTCATTACATTTTTTTTCTTTCCTTCCTTCATTGATTCTCTCCCTTCCTTCTCTCTCTCTTTCCCTCTCTAATTCTTTTTTTTTTTTTTTTTTTCCCTTCCCGCTAAACCAAAATGTTCATTAAGTCATATTTGGTGACTTTGGTTTTCTCACTAGGCGCCGTGCCACTAATCACTGGAGTCAGTCAGGATCCCTAGATGAAAGGGAGGTGCGCCAGGATGTGACTCTGTAGGATAGGATTGCTGCTGTGCAAATAATACATGTTTTATCCATTTACTACTTCAAACAGACTAATTAAACATCCTTGCCTCACTCTGTTCACTCTTAATCAAGCAAATAGTGCAGTACATTAAAAAAATCTCACACCCTTGGAAAATCGTAACCTTGAACTCCCTATAAATTTCTCATGATATTTTCTTTTTGTAGCCACTAAAAAGTCTCCGTAAGAATGCAGCTAGTACATAGAAAATAAGCTCRAACCATGAGGACCGATTTTCTTATTAATCTATACGTGTTCGCGTAGTGTTAGTGAAGAAAACAAGATATTGCTCGGCTGTCATGTTCCATGATTTTGTTGATATTATTTGTCGGTAAATCAGCAAAAGAAAGGAATGTTGGAGTACCACATTCACTGGGGTTTGTATTGTCGTTAGTGCTTATCATGACGTCAAAAAGTACTTATGTCAAGGAGGAGAATCCGCTTGCTTCTACTGTTTCAATACTCCAAATATATTATCAGTACTTTTTCTAAAGGAATTATCTCTCCTTCTTGGAATACGTGAGCTTTTGTTATCTTTTTTCGTATTTTGTTTTTCTTTTAAACTTTGTAATAAGAATTTGAAACGTGAAAAAATTTGAAAACGTGAGGTTTTGTTATCTTTGTTTTATTTTTGATTTAAACTTCCTAAAAAGAAATTTTAATTTCTATTTTTGAAAAACTCCGGTYGTATCACACTGATGTTTAGTTCAATTAATCTGGAAGGACACATATAGTTTCGAAATCATTATATTAAAAGCGCACCTTGAGCTGAAGCCATTTTGTTTAGCTTTTCTGACTACTCCTGTCCAGAGACTTCCTCTTTTCTCCTTGAGCTTGATCTTGATTTTTTCAAATCTGTAGATTTTTGGTCGACTCTCCTCTAGCAAAAGAGCGTTGTTTTGATTGATTTTTCGCAAAAGCAGTTTTTAGCAATGTATCCGATCCACTGTATAGTTAGTTGCCTTAAGGAACTAAAACTAAAAATAATACACTCTTTATGGGAAAATGCTTTGCGAAATGAATAGATGAGAGTTAAACTAGTAATTAGATGTGTTTTTCAAGTACCTTCTATAGTGTAATGGCGTAAATAGCTCTTACAAGTTAAAACCCCTTTACTTAAAACAATGGAAATGAAGATAACCCCTAGAAGGATAAGTGACACTTGTGCTGCACTGTCTCCTGAGTAAATGAAGTCAGTGCTTTATCATTATGGATTGAAAGGGATTCTCTTCAAAAGCTTAGTATATGGGTATATATCTCAAATGTTTGAAAGTTTTAGGGATATGGTGAAGATTTTTCTTGCATATTACATGCCAAGCTCGAACTGCACTATGGGCCATGTGAATGCACTCTGCAAAAGCCGTCACAACGATTGTAAAAATTTCGTAAACTTTGTCTGCCCGTCTTCGCCAACCTCTTTTAGAATAGCTTTACACAGGCAGTATTCTGTTTGTATTGGTGTATGTACAAAGGCTAAAATCTGTATTAGTTTGAGGTCAAGCATAACTGTTATTTTATTTGTATCCTGATCCAGGTGTCAAAACRAGCACGCGCGCAATACTAATTTGAATAAATACATTCATTCATCTGCTCGTTAAGAGGCCTAATCCAACATAAGACAACAAAAAACAGCTCGGCTTTAACTGAGGTTATTTTATAAAGCATCCCTTTATAAATTATATATAAATATTGATTAAATATTGATTACTCTTTCTTCAGGATAATGATAACTAATCAAAAATTCGTTCTTATGATATTTCATATTTTAGCACATTGGAAAAACGCTTTATTTATTGAAAGTGATTTTCTTATTTAGATGTTTTGCCACGACAAAGGCAACAATATTTTTCCAATGGAAAAAAATGCAATAAAGATGTATTGTATTGTATTGTATTGCAACATATTCAAGTATTCAAGTTTTCTCTGAAGCTGTAATATTAGGTCGTAGGCGTATATGTATATACTGAGTCGTCTTCTATTTAGGCGTAATGATATAAAACGCTACAATGCATCCTCTGTCGTAACAAAATTAATTCTGAAATGACGTTGTCAATGCAACGCGACGAGAGAAAAAAAGCGTACCACCAAACGAAAAAAAAAGTCAACATGTTTTTACAAGTATTAAAAAAATGACGTAATGGAATAAATATTATTCAATTCTCCAGAGACTTGCTTAACTTCAAATTGTTCCTAAATGTTTTCTTCTCTTATTTGTATCGTTCGTGCCCACTTTACAATGACAGTATGAGTTCTTTCTAGCTGCTTCTTTATTTTCAAAAGGATGATCCCAAACAACAGTAATTTGCAATTGTAAATGTGGAAACGAAATATTATGTTTTTAGGCCATTATATTTATTAGCCAAACAATAAAGTATTTAAAAACATTGATATCCGGATTTGAAACTGCAAGATATTCCTTTTAATGTAGTCATTTTGAAATTAAAATAGGTATTTTGAGTTTTTTTGTGTACTTTGAATTAATGAATGACTTGGTAGGTTAAAGGAAGAGGCTCGCGCTCCAAACTTTCGCAATCATTGGTTTATCAACCAAGATAACACATATTGATCAGTATACCTCAATAAACATCACAATGAATAAAAAAGGATTAAAAAGAAAAGAAATGACAGTTTTCAAGAGAATTATTAAGATAAATCGACAATCTACAAGCTGAGTTTTCTTTCATTATAATGGATTTGGAACTGCTAAAAATGAAAAGAAAATCAATGAAAATTTTACTGTCGCTTTGTTTATGTATTATTTTTTTACCTCAATAATAAATTAACTTAAAACTAATGTTTTAGTCATTATATATTAAGAAAGATAGAATATTATAAATTGGATAAAAAGTTTTAAGACTTTAATGTTAATCAAAATAAATTCTCTAGTATAAATAAAAATGTATGATTTTCTTTATTTTTCTAAGTGAGATATCCGAGTCGAAGATCTTAAAAATAAGGCCTTGATAGCAAATTTAAATTCTCTGTTTCGGAGAACGTAAATTAAGGGGTCAAGAAGAGAGTTTAAAAATGATATAGGTAAGGATAGCAGCCAGAATTCTCCAAAGGTATAGGCATTGCATTTGTAGCTTTTAGTGATGAAAAAGTGAAGGATTGACACGAGAGTGTTAGGAAGCCAGCACAGGATAAATGTACCAACTATCATAGCGACAGTCGTTGTGGCTTTGCGTTCCTTTTTGAGTCTAGCACTATCGTTTCCACGATTTTGGACCACTGTTGTGTCATCATTATTAACAAAGGCGCTAGGGCTATTCGCCTTAATTTGCTTCTTTTGTCTAAGAACTACTTTATAGATTTTCCAGTAGCAGTAACTCATGAAGGTGATCGATGGCACAGGAACTGCTAGAGCCGGGATGATGTAAACTGTAGGCCTTTCCTCGTAACTTGAATCCATAAAACTTAGCGCTGAAAGCCCCGTCGACGCAACCCAAATGGTAGTTATTATGCTCACACATTTTTTGTCTGTCATGATAACAGTATACAGCAATGGGGACTTTACCGCGATGTGACGATCGTAACTAATGGCGCAGAGGTTCAGAGTTGATCCTATGAGAGTTTGCATGATGAGAAAATCCAACACCATCCCAAAAACTGGGAATCGAACATGGTAAGGCCACTTCAATGCCCCAAAGAAAAACAAAGGACAGATAAATAAACCCATTGACAAGTCAGTCAACGCGAGGGAAGTCAGGAAAAAATTTGTCTTGGTTCTCAAAGACGGTGTTTTAAAAACTGCAGCTAAAACCAGGCCATTTGCAAGCGTTGACAAAACTCCCAAGATCAAAGAAAGCACAGCAATAGCTGTCACAAGCGTTGGGTTTAAATAGTGATAGTTGGTCCATTCTTCAGCCACGGATCTTAAGCATTTTATAGGCAAGGCTACGTTACCAAGGCTTGTATTATTCATGATGTGTACTTGTTGGAGTTGGTTGATATTCTCTGTGTGATGAAAGACTGCCAGTTCCACAGTAGCTTTTCCCCAGTGAAAATCCTCACGATGAAGCGTGATGTCTACTTGTCTCGGTGGTTTTTTATAAGTGCTGTAGACTAAGTGGTTCTAGTGATGTTTCATTACATATAGCGCAGGTGAAAGCCAATGAATACAGATGTTATCATTTCTCAGTTTGACACATGATCCAGCTCTACGAATCAGGCGATATTTGCTTCGTATCCCGCAATCTATACGTCAACCACTGTACAACAATACTCCCTAGAGTTATTCACGAGGATCTGAAGTTTGAATGATTTACAATCGCAATAACTAGGGGACCGCACTTTTGAGCCCTCAGTAAAACTAATTGAGGATCTATGGGGCTTTCTCTTTCAAGTATCGCTGTTCTAAATTTAGGATCATCACAAGTCGACACAATTTTCAAAATGCTTTAATTAAGGGATTATTTGCTGTCAATGAATTTAATTTGACCGGCTTAGTTTTATTTATCATACTAAATTAGTAATTTGTTCAAAATGAGCCATTTTTTTGCGAGATAGCCTACGAGATTTGAAAATAATTATCAACTTTACATCCCAATTTTCGAGTCTGTTTGGGTACATTAGAACTCCTAAAAATACCGTCTAACCTCGACAAATTATTGATTGCAAAAGGTACTTAGAACATTATTCACTGCCGGTAAGAAATAGAGCAGTATTTATTTATCTAGATGTGTCCGGAACACTGAAGTTAAAATTGAGCGGCTTTATTGATAGAGTCAGTTGCCATGGAGATGTCCTTTACAAAGTTTTCAACTTTTTTCCTAAGAATTTGTTGTTTCTTTCACTTTTGATTATTTTTCGCCTGTAGTTTTTGATTGTAGTGTTCTTGTTCTGAATTACTGTACGTGTTTACAGGAGGCCGGAGTTACGTTCTACGCTATTTATTGGTCGGCGTTTTTCTTCGCTTTTTTCTTAGCATTCTACACGCTAATATAATGCGATAAATTTAACGTAGCATCCTCTCGCGATATTGTTCATTCGTATTTGTTCATACTTAGTTAGTCCCTGCTTCCTACCTACACAACGATGTCAACCTGGCGACCCTTGTCCCTCTAACTAAATACGTCGAATATTTTGACATCCACGCATGCGCTCTTATACTTTCATAGGAATTCGTCGCTGTCTTTCCTTAACATACATAAGGATTTTCCAGTGATCTTACAAAGCCTTTAAAAATACTTTTAAAGGCCTTGGTTACTCCCTAGGAGACCACTGTTGGGTGTCTTTCTTAAAGTCTCATTGATATTGGAGTAACTTGTACTAATCGCTATCTCGTTAAAAATCAGTCTTGCACGCGTAAAGTTACTCACGCGTTGTCGTGACTCTTACCACTAAAGAATTAAGCCTCTTTTCATGTTCGGTGTTCAACTCTTAAACTTGTTTAACACAGGAAATGGACTTAATAAAAGTTTTAAAGGAGCTCCATTAAGAGCAAAAATCAATGCTTTATTTATTTGGCTTTAAATTCAAAGGATTTGAAAAGTCGGACGAAGCAAAGGGCGTCCGCTTTGTCTTCCACGCTAGATAGAAATCAACTTTCATTAATGCTTCGGAGCGCCATTCAGTAAATTTTTGTTCTTAACAATTGATTTGCGTCAACTACATTCAAATAAGATTTATTACAAAGGTATTATAATTGAGTACAATTGACAGTGTAGTTAAAGAAACAAAAGCCGAATACTAGCTGCTCTATTCGTATTCACCACACTTAAAACTATACATAAATCTTGTCATGTTATGCCCGATGGCGCCCAAGAATTGTTTTGAAAACCCTTACTTATGTTACATTAATGAGAGAAGRAAAAAAATGAGCAATAATATAGCCTTTGCTTTTATTCGCATAGCTTTGTTTCAATTGTATCGTTTAAAATAAGCTGTTAGTTACAGATAATATTTGTAACATTTGAACTTTTGGTTATCGGCTGCCTTTTTTTAATTAAAAAAAATTAAGTTTGAATAATTGTAACAGTCTTGTGAAGCAATGACTACATATAATGGTTTTCTATAAGCAGCAAAATCTGAAATCACCCGTCATTTTTCATCTTTTATTTTTGAACTGAATTTCGTGGTTTAGTCCTAGAAATTTCGCCTTTTTTATTTTTTATTATTTATCTTAATGATTATTCTTCGATGAAGAAACTGGTTATGTTTACATTGATAAAACAAATAGTTCTTTATTGAATTGAGCCAAAAGAAGTTCTTTATTTGAAATGAAAGGAGTGTTTTTGTATACCGAATGATCGAGAGCCTGTCATTTCAAATTTTGAAAACGACTTCACTTTGTGGACTCATTGCCATCAAAAGTACCTCTGTGTGTGGTAAAATGCGCTAATGATTCAAAAACCTAAACGAAAACGGAGGAAATTGGCGTCTTCAAAAGTATCAACTTTTCTAGTAATTATAGAATGTTAAAAATATGAGAAAAGCGGTTATTTATGAATGCCTGGGTTTGGGGGGCTCTTAAAATTATTGTTTTGATTACACCCCTTCCCCCTTTGCTGATTTTTATAGCCGCCATCTTGAACTAATTGGGGAAAGATTTTTTCAATAGTCTGTTTTGCTTTATCAACTAACATGGCCTCCATATTTTTTCTTGTGTCATTCTCGTGAAAATTATGATTGCAAGGCACCTTTTACCACCTTTTAACGAGCTTTAAAAAACCTTCCCTTTGAAAAATTATCGACCCTATTCTCTCCAAGATGGCAAAAATATTTGAAAGTCCATCAGTTCGTCCGTTCGTTTGTTCGTTCGTCCGTTCCTCCTATCGTTCGATAGTCGTTTTGATACTTAACAATTTAGGCCTGATGCAAACGTCGAACTTTCCATGCACCGAACTTAATTACATCAAAGAATGCAGCCTCATTATCACCTGATATCCATTGTTTTTAATGAGTTCGGTGCATGGAAAATTCGACGTTTGCCCTAGGCCTTAGAAATTTTGTGTATTGATCCTAAATAGTAGTATATTTTATTTTAAACTCTTGATTGAGCGTTATATAACACATGCAGGTGAAAAGGAAAATTGTATAAAAATACATTATCTCTACAACGACCCCCTTACTCGGAAGTTTGGAACCCCCCTTTTTTTAAAGAAATATAACAAAATAAAGTGTAACTAATTATGAGAACATCTAATTAAGAAACAATCTCATACAAGTCATTACTCGTCACTTCATATTTTATTCTCATTCGTTCATTGTCAATGACCACCTTAGTATGTCATAATCTCCTTAAGTAAGTGCAGATTACTTGCAGGGTTGCCATGGTTTCTATATTTAGAATGTTGGGTTCAATCACGCGAAATGAAGCAGCATGTAATAGAGTGCGCATGTTCAAATAAGACGCGTATCTACGCTCTGCGTATCTACTTAAGTAGACGATTTTTAAACGTGTGAATGTTAGGGCGGTTAAAATTACGAGTTCATCTTTGCTCAGCCTTAGCCTCGATTGCGTACAAATATGTTTATTTAGAATGTACATACTAAGGAACAATACGCGTTTAACGCACAACCGAGACTAAAAAGCTGAGCAAAGAGAACTCTCAACAAGAGTATTGCAAATTTGATACTAATCTTTTAATACATACGTCCGTATTAAATTTTTTTGACTGACAAAATGAAAAAACAAGATGAATAATGAGCCGGTTAAAGCTAAGGCTCAGATATACTCTTTATCGTCTCTTTTATTCATGATCATGATATATAAATACTTCAGAGAATCGCTAAAGGTGTTTCCCAGCATCTGGCTCAGACTAGGACACCCACGAAATATGGCGGCTCTTCCAGCAACAACTTCGTTATGACGCCTTGCTAACTGTTGAAAGCTTGACGGAGAACTCCTGGCGTCGAACTGCGCAGTTTGAGGTTTGCGGGGCTAGCAAGAACGTCGTGCTAAAGGCAGATTAAATTTTCATAGTTTTTGAAGTAACTCTTCAAGGTGTCTATTTACACTAACCTCTCGTATATCTCAGTACATTAAAGTTCTTTTTTTATTCTTATAAAGCCATTATATATTGTCTTTGTGACTTTATTTATATGTAATTTGAGTAATGTTTATATCCGACGCTTTGCACCTGCTTTGGTGTTGGTTCAGGTGATGGTGAATCTTATGTACTTATTGACTGAGTGGGAGGGCCGTACGGGAAAATATTTGAAATAGTAAATAAAAGCTAAAAAAGAGAAAGCGCGCGGACCCGAGCAGGGCCGTACAGATACGTACGGCCCTGCTCGCTCAAAGCCGTACGGCGCTGCTCACGCCATTTTCCCGAAGGTTTTTCTAATAGCGCGCGCCCGGGCAGATACGAGTCATATTATAAAATGACATATGACATATTTGAACACAACTCTCTATAAGCAAAATGCTATATTTCTTAACAATACTTTATTATTTATTATAGAGCGCTAGTAGATTTGTACAAGTGGGTTTACAGAATATTCTGGGGTCTATCATCAATGCGGCGTTCTGATTGGACATAGTTAATATTAACTATGGATTGGATGAGCTATACTACTAGGGCTACGATAAGTTATATCTCAGTACTAGTAGCGGAAAAGTGCCGGCTTTAAAAACCAAAACATTGAATTTAACTTTAATTCAAAACTTGTTTGCATCTAAATATTTGACCGACCAGTTGGATTTGAGTAAAACAATTAGTCCTCTCGTCCTCATGGCCTATGAGTCAATAGCCCATTCAGCCTTGAGGAATAATTGCTAAATAGCGAACCACAGTATGTAGCACTGGTAATATCACTATATAAATAGTAATATTTTTAGCAGTATTAAGTTTGTTACTGCGCAAGCTCAAATCAGAGGAGAGTTTATATAGCACTGGGAGTATCGCTATAAATAATATTTTAAAAATATTTTTAGCAATACTACAAGTTTGTTATGCAGCTGAAYTATGCTCAGTTTTCAATTCCAACTCCCACATACACGTTTTAAGAATCTGACAGATTAAGTCCGAGGGGTAATTCCACCTCCCACACGTCCCAAAAATCTGACGCAGATTAAGTTCGAGGCGTAGATATAGCGAAATACAACGTACTTAGGATGTTAAATCGTGGAAATCGCTAATTAACATATCATCACATGAAACGGCACAAAGTAGTCATTCAAAAAAATTGTTTCCATGTAAAAGAGGTTTATTTTGGTTGAATCCTCCCCTGTCAGCTTTATCAAGATCGATAACATTGGTATTATAACTTAATTCGCAAAAAGGTTATTCACCATTCCAAGGTTGAGGAAAACTGGGTCGAGTTAGAATTACAGTGCATCGTGGGATTGTTTTAGGAGACGAAATAGACGCCATCTTGGAAATATTCAACTTTAAACAGCCCCAAAATGCATTGCAATGCCAAATCGACTCACTTTTTTTTCTCAGCCTTGGCATGGCTAATACCGTGAGAGAACGGAGCCCATGGGAATGCCAAGAACAAAGTGCAGTATGGGTAATTCAGTCTCAAACGTCAACAAATTCTATTGAAACCATATAATTTATTACTCTCTATATTTATAATTTTCGTTAATTTGCCTGAAAGAAAATCAAATTGCCGAGAATATTTTGATTTATGTTCATAATATAATACGTTGTTGGCAAATCCTTCACTCTCCTTATCGATGCGGAAAACTGACGAGATAGAAAGTTCTTCACGTCGCCACAGATAGAACAAAAAGAATACGTGTGTCGGTTATGTTTGAAAGAGATTAATCAACCCTTCACATCTAGAGGATCCCTTTTGACGTGGATTAACATGGCTTCCGTCCTTTTTTTAGTAAAATTGGTGTTGTGAGATTTTATCGACAAAATACGCAGATTACATGTAAGAGTTTTGTAGATGATTTGTATCGCATTTTATTGCGATACTGTTTGTTTTCCTCTCGAGTTTTTGTCTTATTTCTAAGATATTTTTTTCAAAATTTTAGATTATTTAGCTACCAAGACTCTTAAATGGCTTCCCGAGGCTTGAACCAATCAAAAAGCGTGGGCGAAAAAAAAAACACCGTCCAATCAAGATGCACACTGTACGGTTAGGTTTGTTGAGTCAATGTTCGAGAATAATTCCTATTAGAGCAGATTTAATTTGTATCAGCTAGAAAAGGATACCGCGGCACTTTATCTTACCGTAGCCGTAACTACGCGTTGTGGTTGGATGAGTTACTGAATTACGATATGTCGTACCGTGTACGTGCTGTAAGTCAATACCGTTTGTTTCCCACTCATACAAAAAC
>NW_022258393.1:276318-294021 GCF_009602425.1 Actinia tenebrosa | reverse complement strand
GATTCTACAAGCCATCAAAAAAGAGCTATTACCGGAAGTGACGTCTATTGATAGCAACCTATTGAATGTCTTGACATGCGCATTAGATTTTTGTGGAATGTTTTCCGTTCATCTCAAAGCAGTTAATTTCTCTCTCCGACCGATGAATTGAATTGAATCGAATTTTTTTCCCTTGGATTCGGCATTTAAAGAGAATACTCTTGATTGCCGATCTGTAGTCTGTAAGGATAGCGATGTACAAAACAGGTAAAATGGCACAATGAAGTCGTGCTACGACAAAGCTTGACCGCGCGAGCCAGGCTTTTGCTTGACAGGTACAACTGCTACACAGTTCTGCTATTATGACCATAATCAGAGCAGGAATATAGCACCCGAGAGAGAACACTAGTAACCAGGAATGGTTTTGACTTATGTAGGCCTCTTGGCTGACTATGTTTAAGTGACCTCTTTCTCGTAGAGCTTCAAGCTTCGATAAAATCCATACAAAGGTATAAACAAGTGCAAGTGTGATGAAGAAAACCCCAGCTGTTGAATGGACTATACAATATCTACTTAAACCGGTATTAAAGTAGAGAAAAGGATAGCTTACTGAAATCATCCATCCTAAACCAGTGGCGAGTAATGTTCGATTGAATGTGACGCACACCATGCACCAACCCGGAACCGACACGAAGAGATATCGATTGACCGTGATTCCGACCAGGGTCAAAAGCGTTAACATTGATGACATGAAGGATACAAGGATAGCAAACTGTAAGAACGGAGCGTCATGAGGTACATGATCATCAACAGTGTTTATCGTTGTTACGCTGAAATAAATAAAAAGTGGCTCAGCGGTAATCCCTACCAAAAGAGCACTCGTTGCCATGGTGACGAGAAGAGCTGAGACAGATGTATGAAATCTTTTTTGTGGGTTTTTAACGACAATAAGAAACACCAACAATCCTCCAATGACTGAGGAGATGCAAGAGAGAATGGACGACACAAGTTCAAAGTACAATAGCTCCATCCAGTCGGTTTCGTAGGCTGATTCGTTGCACGAAATTTGCTCCATCGTCAGTTGAAGTTCATGAAGTCGGTCTTTGTCGACTGGATCCGAACGACGAGCTTACGTCTCACTCCCAGACTATGGATAAAGAAAAAATTTGGACATACTCATGTTTAACAAATTTATGTTTCTGAATTAACGACGAACTAATACTCAATTCCTAAATGGAATCCAAAATAAGATCCGTTTTTAGAGACTTCGTTCTTGAAACGAGAGAGCAAAAGGTGGGAAGCGCTTTCGCGAGTATATCGTGTTATTACGTCAAGATCTTCCCAACAATGACGTTTCTAACACCAATACCTCGGGTTTAATAGGATTTTCGGAATTAAAGGCTTTTAGTCGTACTGTCGATCTCTTAATGTGCCAAAGGGTTCGCTTCATAATTAGAATGCTTTTAATACAAGACCAATTTGAACAGGAGAAAGCATTTTTGGACTTAATGGCAATTACATAATCCTCTTAAGGAAGCGAATTGCCAGGCGATGGTTGGTCAGAAGGATATCGAAAATGAGTGACAAGTTTCTCCTCTTTATTCGCAAACCATCGAGAAAAACTCCTGAAATACAGTACATATGTATGTCTGTGCTTTTTTTTACTCCTGGCTTAATAAATAAAAATGAAATATTTACAGGATTCTGTTGATATTCTCCCCCATATCTATTTTAGTGTTAGGCGGAGTTTCAAAGCCATTTTTTTTAAAGCAGTGAAAGCCAAAATATAAAAGCAATATATATCGATGCCCGACCAGATCAATTAGGAACGGACTGTAAATTAAATATTAAAAAACATTTTTCCTTGCGATAATTCTTCATAAATAGAGAACAAAAATAAAAATAAGAGTTAAATGAAAGCACTTTGAATTTTTGCCGAGTCCATGAACAAATCGCCTCAGGATACCTTATGGTGATGAAGAACGTAGTGGGAGATTGTTGTTCACAATATAGTGCCTTTGATTAAAACACTCGGTGCCAAGATAGAAGAACAATCTCGATGGATGAACAATATAAACTTTTTGTTTTTAATCATAAAACAAATCACTTTTGAAGTGATATTTCAAATGCTTTTTTCCTGGTTTATGATGAATAAAAGCTTTCAAACGGCGTTGACTTCAAAATGTTGATCATTTGGTCAATATACTAGCGAGTCACTCTGACACCATTTCTCGCCATAYGTGCACTTTGAGTTAGATTTCTCACGGAATCGTATCTTATTGGAAAMTTTTTTTTTGCCTTTTAAAAATGCACCAAAACTCAAAAGCTCATTTATAATGAATAACAGAGAGCGAGGCAGTTTTCTATTTCAACATAACAATCAATTTACCTTATATGACGAAAAGGAGTTCCCTTGTTCGGCGACTGTCGCTTTGTAAATTTAAGAATTATTCAAATGCTCTCTTCTGTCAAGTTCGAATCCTTCCACTTTAAACCAGCTTTATATAAAAACGACATGCAATAAACAGATACAATAATCGGAAAAAAGGTCTTCATTTGTTTTTCTCTGTCAGCAACACGTACAGTGACTGATCTTCATATCTAGCTGAAGCTAGACGTTCTGATTAAAATGCGATAATTTGACATCCGACAACCTCTTTGTTATAATTATTCATCTATTAATTTAGGACAGAATTTCATATTCAGTGAACAACGTTAATTTCTCTTGTATCATTAACGTAAGTTTTCCAAGTCCATATTTATTTGCGGCTGATGTTTTGGATCGATCCGGCATATTTTCCCAGTTTTTCGCTTCTYTTTTATTATAATAGCTAAACTAAACTGTCTAAAAATGCACTTGAAGYTATATATTGTCTCTGGTGAAAACCACAATATGGTTTAGCAATATAGATATCGACTCTCGTGTTTCCAGGTGAGAACCACTTCAAGACACACTGCCCCTAAATTCGTATCTAATAGCAGATCAAAACGCCAGACTATAGTGTCTCTCGTCCAAGCTTCAAACTTCTGCAATGTTGTTAGACCGAGTAACTGGCATTTTCAAGAGAATTTGCGTCAAACATCGAGCGATAAGAACTTAATTATAACAGCAAGATAGATTGAGGTGATTTTTTTGATATCAAGTTTTCATTTCGTTGTATTTTATCTTGCATTAGCGTTAATTTGAATGCTTCTGTTTTTTTTATTTCTATATTTACATATCGAGAAAGAGAAAGGATGGAGAGTCGACATGGGAGAATAAGAGGGAGGGAAAAAGAAAGAGAGAGGGAGAGTTGAATAGAAGGTAGGATCAAGAGAACGAGTGCAAGAAGAGGGAAAAGATAAAGGAAGAAGATTGGAGAGAGGAAGTGAGAGAGAAATAGCGGAAGGGAAAAATAGAGAGATGAAAGGAAAGGAAAAGGAAGGAGAGAAGTGAATATAGGAGGGCGAAGGARAAAGGGTAATAATAAATCAACAACTGTTCCACTATCGAATCCRATTACCGCTTTATCCGCAATAAATATGCCAAAAAGTAACATAACCTTTAAAACGTGCTCGTAATCATGTATGCATCAAACCAGCTGCAAAAGTAAAACCATTTATAAAAATCCATTTAGCGGCAGACATGCGGCCGGGAGCAGTCATCTAAAGACTGCCGGTTTGTTAAATTTACCATGTGAAATATTCGCTAATCTTTTTGCTTTAAGTAAACATACCCTGTGTTATGGATGGGCCAATTTACTTTTTGAATCTAAAGCCATACACATGCAATGCAGAATGACAAATGGGGGACTTAGCCGACTATGTAGTGCAGTTTTCGTATGACTGTGAAAAGCTCAGTGCCGTAAGCGTGACGTGCCGTGACCGTGATGCTATCTAGAATTTTAATTGGCTGATTTTTTTCACGCGCAATATGAGTGGTCTAAAAGTGTCGTGATCTTGGCGTRACCGTGTCTGCGCCGTGTTTGTGCCGTGTTCCGGGTATTTGATTGGATGGAGAGTAAATTCTCGTGCAATGTGATTTGTCTGGCGTATCCCTTGCTGTGTCACGACCGTGTTCGTGCCATGAACTTTKCACAGTCATATGAAAACTGCACTTTATTGTGTCAAGTACTTATTGCGTAATTATAAATAATTTTTTTTAGTAAAAATTGAGCGCCGTTCCTTTTATAAGTTAAACATGTACAATGTTAATGGATTCCTTATTTCTTGATATTTAATTGATTGACACGGGAAGCCAGTTTAGTGCCTTCATGAAATTGCTTTTATTCCAGCCACTCTGTCGACAGAATGAGTGGTATTCTTTTGTTGCATTGTTCATTTTTTCCGATAGAAAGTGTTAATCGGACTGACTTACAAGCTTGTTTGGTTTGCAATTTCAAAGTTACTGCAGTTTCACAAAAGAACATAGTTATCTTTCAACTTTCACCGCATCAGAAAACGGAAATGATGATGAAAAAAGAAAGGATAGTTCATGTCATGTTACCATATTCCATTAACCTGCTGTGTGAAGCCTATTCATTTAGCTTTTTCTCTTTCTATTTCTCTCTTTTTCTTTTACTCCGACGAAGGACTATCTTCCGAAACGTCAGTAAGTGTTTTCATCTTTTCACGGGTGTATAATTTACCTTTTCATCATTACTGTTTCATTAGAAACACCGACGCAGCTCACACTAGTTCTTAGCTAGTTATATCTTCCTATTCATTTAGCTTCATTTGTACTTTTATGAAGTGTCTTAATAACATTTTGCCAGCTCATTTGCTCAATTAGATACCCAACGCTCGACTCAAAGGTATGCCGATAGATACTCAGTTCTAATAGCTCAATCCAAATGACGTTACTAAGTGGTAGCTGAGTTATTACTTRAAGAAAACCTTCAATTTTCATGTCAACATCTCAGAAACAGTAATCAACTCTTACTTAAGCTTGCATCATAATTTAAAGTTTTAGTGTGATTAACTTGTTTCCTAGCAACGGTATGGTGTTTCTTAGCAACCGCTAGTTGGTAGCAATTAGGAGAGACAATATATACAAAAACAAAACACGAAATACGACCTCAAATCAAGCTAAATTTAGTTGAGAGATCCAGTAAGGAAAAAGTTGATAAATTCGTACAAGGTTTTGGTAAATGTTCTAATAAACAACACAAACAACACAATGAAGTACCCGAAAAGAAATTTCACTCCCAAAATCATGTTCAGTTTTCCATCTATCCTACAAGTTTGAAATAATTTTCCATTGAACTATAGTTTCTGCAACAAACACTATTTGAATTGAAATTATCATCAGTAGATAAAAAGGTGCATGATTATTAGCCTCATTTTTTAAAAGTCCAGTGCTTTGTTAGGCAAATAACGATCTGTAATTCTGGCTCTTAAATTTCTTCACAAAGAAATTAAGTAAATAAATAAATATGATAATTCAAGCAGTTTTATCTCGCCGCTGAGTACCACAGGCAGCCCAGTACAGAAAAGWAAGGCGAAGACAAGTTAAGATGTAAACCAAATGATCACAAGAGAATATTTTCGTATGAGTGAGAAACGAGTACTGTAGCTGTACGTATCTTATGTACGTTGCTGTAACTACGCGTTGTGATTGGATGAATTACTRGAAGACAATGGAAAGCCATTTCAATGTTACATGTTGTACCGTATACGTGGTTTCTGAGTAATTGTTTGCTTATACTTAATATTTAAATTTCAAAGTATTTTACTTTTGATTCGCAATCGCCTGTTTCACCATTCCATTACGGAAGGACTATTCTAGTAGTAACTGAATTTGTTGAATTTCGTTATTGAGAATGAAAGATTGACCAACCTATCAAATTGTCTAATTCTTTATACAAAATGTAACCGAAACAGGTTGGGTTGAAAGTAAAACCATTCAGTTGAATTGATCAAATAACGTAAAGCCCATAATAAAGAAACTAAGTATTCCGTTATCRCTCCGAAAGACATCCTTTACGCCAAACAAACTGATCTATCACCACGTAAACTACCGAGATGTCAGGTAATAAATGTCAATAACATCCAATAAGACTATTGCCATATTAGAAAATAATTTTCATTCATCTTTAAGTCCGAGCATTTTGTCAACATTGATTTTATATCAGATGCTTCCATAGATCTATAAAATATGGAAAATACCAGACTTCGTACAATATATAATACCATTGATTAATACCAGTGGACAGTCCAATACATTCATTGAGTAGATATATATCTGTCACGCGATCGTATAGTTGGTCCATAAAAGATTCGCGAACGATTTGTGTTATTCATAATGATATTATTTGGATCAAGAAATCAATACAAAGTGAGGCCGTATATCATGATAACTAAGCGATATTTTAACTGCATTTTGTTTTCTTGTAAGAAACTTTTTATTTCAGTATTACTCCACAAATATTTAAAAGTCCTTGACAKAAACGATTAGGCTTGGCTGCGCTTTGTCTCGCAGGGACTAAGCAACGCTCAGTTATATTTGAAGATAACAAGATATAAGAAATCTTATGCGCATAATGTGGGATTCGAACCCAAGTCCAGCAACAGAAATTCCAAATGTGTCATAGCCTCGAGACATCTGCAGAGCTGACGCGTCGCGTGGACTTCGGTCCTGACGGCAATCAAGGTCGATCAGCATTTGACCGGTACGGTTTACCTAGAATAATGTTGTAGCCCGAAGTCCTCAGGGGAGATACCATGGCCACCAGACCATACATACAGYTAATCCTTAGCATCATTTTCCTGGAACGGAACCGGTTATTTTCACGACTTTTGTTATGCTAATTTCATGGAACCGTGGCCCAGAGGRAAAAAACCTGGGCCACAAGACGCTAAGTCAAGCCCAGTTGCATGAGTGGGAGAATAGGGGCGGCTTGAACGCACTCTCAAACCCAAGCTTTACATGAATGTTATTACAGTCAGTCTAACTAAAGTCTTTTGGTTTAATTAAGGAGGACAGCTAAATAACACCGCCTTGGCTATTATCTTCTTTACCTTGTATTTTGGGATCCTGATCCTGGTACTTTTGGCCGCATATTATTTCAGCATAAAAGTCAACACTTCCTTTACGCTGTATGTAGACAGTTATACCTTCTTCAACATACTCTCCGACAAACCAGACATCGAGTTGAATACGTTTAAATGGACGCCAAAAGGGAAATCAAGATAAAGTTTATTTCTATTTCAATACATGGACCTAATATTTTCTCATCTTTAGATCACGTGTTATTTTCTTGAGAATGAAGATCCTTTGTTTGAGTTGTATCCATATTTATGTGTCTTCTCATGTATTCTCATTAAACAAAGAAACGATACAAGGGAATGACATGTGGTCTGAAATGGCAAAACCAGTGGATTTAAGGTCTATTTGATTTCACTGTGTTGTCAACAAAACATCAGTAGAGGGGTTCAGTCTTCATGAATACATTTTCCAGTTAGGGAAATAAAATTCCTTGTCATGCAAAAACATTGAATTCGGTTCCTGTCCTCCAACATGGCTGCCATGAAACCCCCTTTTTGGTCATGTGACAAAGACCAAATGTCATAARAATCATTTCGGACTCCATCCATCCACCTCGTGTCTTTCTCAGTCACGTAGTCAAATTAATAAGGGACTCACATGATTATGACTCCACTGTCTTTCTTCACCATTTCACTTCCTTTCGTGACTAGTAAGGTGCTTAAATCAGCAAGTTGATATATAAAAACATTCTAAATAGTTTAACGCTTAGTTACTATGTTGGCAGGAACATTGAACAAGATGAGGAGACCGCTGAACACAATGTACCAGGAACAAGTTCCAGACTGAATAGCTCTACTCCTGATCCTATCGCTGAACCAGAATATGCAGAAGTTAAAAACGTCTTTGAAGAACCCAAACCTCAGCCAATTCTAGCAGAGCCCGAGTATGCCATGGTTGATAAAGCAAAGAAGGTATGTTGGGTTACCTGTGTCAAACGATAAAATAACGTCATCAATTTTCCCGAACGTTACTTGCTTTCCCAAACAGAATGTGCCAAATTAAAAAAATATTGCCTAAGATCATTTTTATTTACATTCGTTAATATTTTATTTCTTYGACAATAATAAAATCGTACATTTGACTGTTATTTTCAGAAATCAAAGAAAAAGACGAGCACTGTAAGTACCGGTCTTGGAACACGTTCTTTGGCACAAGACACCGAAATATCGGAGTACGCTACCGTCCAATTCTGATTCCAATCCTTTTCCTGGTTCTCTGTTTTGTATTAGCGGAAATTACGGCGACAATTAGCAAAGGAAYCGAGCTGCAGAATGAATGACACGCTGTAAATATAATAAATACAGCTACWTGATTAATAGCGGGTCCGTTAGCTCAGTCGGCAGAGCGTGGTGCTAATAACGCTAAGGTCATGGGTTCGAGCCCCATAYGGACCAGTCTATATTTTTTGGCTTTCRATATTTCGTTTTTCGCTTCAAATCATTTTCTTTCTTTTCATTAAGTTAAGTAATGCCTAATGCACACCTATTTATCCCAATTTTGTCTGGGAATTAAGAAAAGAAATAAATTTGAAAAATGGTTTAAGATCTCTTCAAGTTGTCGAAATTAAAACTAAATATTTGCATTTAAAGAATTTGAATTATTTTTTTTTTATGCAACACTTTTATSTTAATTCATTATGTTTATACGTATTTTACTAATATATTGCCTATATTTAGATACACAGCTTATTAATATCGTATATATTTCACAGGGAACCCACTTGATTTTTTTAAAAGTTTATTTGGAGGATCAAATTTTGTTATTTTCAGAAACAGATTTGTGCGAAAAAACTATTTTTCAAAATTTATTTTATTATCTATTGTTTTTCAAGGAGATAGATCAGTGTTTTTTTTTTTAATATGAAAACGTTTGCCATGGTATTTTGATCCCGTCTCCAAAGYTTGAGGGGTCGAAGATCCATGTTGACATCATTCAGGATAACAAAGGCTTTTCTAATCCCAACTATCATCCTCCACCTTCACTTTGTCTTTCGGACCCAAACAAACCAGAAAACGTAAAAACCTTCTATGTAGTAATATTTCTTTCAAGTTCGCACTGGTAACACCCAAAGTTACAGGTCTATAATTGTCAAGCAGTCATATTCCTGTGTTTGTTACTGGAATGACCTGTCAAAAGTCTGGTACCTGCTAAACATGGAATCACTTTGCTCCGAAAAAATGATCAACAATGATAGTGTCATAGGGTCAAAAATAACACCTACACTTCTAATCACCCTGTAATTTTACTCCAAGAATTTGTTTGGAAAAAAGCAACCGATTTTCTTTTGTTCTGATTGTTTGAAGTTTGAACAGAAATGAGGGGTTTCTGTGCTGTTGTTGTTTTGGTGTGTGTCGTTGTGTGTTCCAATGCAGGTAAGATAGTCTTTAGAATTTGTATYTTTTTGTCTTATTTTTAAGCAAACTAGTCGAGAGTAACGAGACTATATAAGTTAAGAGTTGAGAAAGTAGAAATTTTTGCTATTTACTATTTGCATTATCTCTTTTGCTTTCATATCTTACTTGCCATCCTTAAGAGAAAAATTCAAGTTACATATGGGGACTAATTGAGGTCAAGAGATGTAAAATGTATCCAAACAAGAGAATATTACTTCATATTCTCTTGATCCAAAGAATCGTGAAAAAAATGCCTGTGGAAGAATAACGAGAAGAAAAAAGAGGAAAAAGAAACAAAAATATCAAGTGCTTTGCACTTGGAACAAAACGGATTAACTAAGGCTTAATACAGCTTTAAAAATTGGGAGAAAAGTAGAAATCACTTTCGGTGAAATGGTTCATTGAACACAATGACTGAATTCGACGTCTCATTGAATACTTAATAATTTGCACTTGACTTCAAGATTTATATTTGATAATAATCTTTTTACAGCTTCTATAAATCAACCTGGTCAGTCAAGAAATTTCATCCCTAATCGCTTTGACATTAAAGGAAGTAAGTAGTTGATGAAATAGATGTTAGTGATAATATTATTTCGAATTGCCTTTGGAATGAAATATGAGACAAACGAATGGAACAAGACTTGAGTCATGGAGTTTTGAAACCGAGCCGAAATTAATGTYTTACTTGGATTTTGCTCTATTTAATTTTTCTTCGAAAGTAGGAGCAAAAATTCATTAGCATACTGGACGAATAGGCGACTATAAATCGAGCATTCTGATTGGTTACTCTTATTAGAAAAAAATTAACACGGTCACAGGTACGTTGTCTGACGTTATACCTGGGTTTTGGCAAAATCCCCGCGTTTTTGGTCCTTTGCTATGAGTCTATCCAAAGAAACCATGGTCTCTTGGCCTATCACATCAGCTCGACATTTTTTGCAGTTGTATATACCTTATGAGCTGTAAAATAAATATGCAATAGACCATTTCGAAATAAGTTTAAAATTCTTTTTGATCRTCTTTTCCGGCGTCATCCCGCTGAACAAAAAGCTAGAGGACTCTGGGCACTAGAATGATTTTGCCCAGTCACCGCGCGACAAATTAGTGTCCAAACTCTTGCTCGTTACTATGAAAAGKGATAGCCTCTGTCGCTCCTAAGATTCCGTATTTCCTCTATAAGCCTCCAGCCTTTAACACCAGGCTAAGATRAACAATACAGAATACTAAAATAAACAATACAAATTATTTAAAACAGAAAATTTGTTAGTAGCTTACTYGTAATATCCAGGTGCTAGACTTGACAGTTGGCTTCTTCTAATAAGCCCCAGTCTGTGGCATGAAAAATTAGAAAAGCCCCCAGCCTCTAATAAGCCCCACCCAACTCCTAAGGAAAGTTGTGGTCCATTCCCCTTCGCAGGCTAGACCTCTGAAAGTAATTTTACCTTTCGAGATTATGGATAAAAGTACTATTTTCAATTCTTATTTTTCTTAGCTTTGATAAATAATGATGGTACCTTTAAGAGACAAGACGTATCAGGTGAGTGGGATTTAACCCGGTTATGGTACTACCATTACTAGCTGTAAAAGGTCTGATGAATTAGAGAAGGTTACCTGACGAAGGAAAATTAATGGCGGATCCAAGATGTGTGGGTACCGATCCTTTGAACCAAAATTCTAGATCCAACTCTGATTTAGCAAATCTTTGAAACTTCCTTTTTTGGGGGGAATGACAAATTTCTTATCAATACATTTTTGGTATCTTTTTTAAGATGAACCCGTGGCACAGCAATCCATGTTTGATCAGCTCGGTGAAGGACAGGAAGCAAACCTAGCCTATCAACAACCAGSAGCTTACCAAGGAGATCAGCAGCCTTTTCAAGATTACCAGAACCCTCAGGCCAACTTTTTAGCTCAACAGAACGACCAGAACGCTTATTACCAAAACTCTCAGCTAGCACCCGAACAAAATATGCAGGGATATGTAGACAGCGCGCCACAGAACGATGACTTGCACGGGCAAGAGGGAGAAGGGCAGATGTACAATGCTATGGCACAACAGGAATATCAACCTAACTATAATGACCAGACTCCACCAGAGGCCGAATTCCAGGCTGCACAGYCGTACTATAGCGAACAGCCACCACAAGAAGAACAACAACAGACAAAAGACGTTCGACCATCAACTCAGGATGACATCAAGGGATCTGACCGTGATACCATAGTAAGAACAACATTTGCTTACACGTTTTAGGATATTCCTTCCTTTCTACCTCCAAAAAGAAAACACGGTCGGCCCTATTTCAGTACAGGACAGGGAAGGATAAATTTTCGGTAAATTTCAAATCAATTTCATAATAATTTCAAAGTGTGGAGCCCTAAAAACATTTACTCGCGGGGAAAGTGAGGTATTACAGCTCGTCTTGCTCAGTTTAGCTGTTACTTTTAAAACTCTAGATTTTTTAACAAAATGTTTGCCATTTTCATTTTTTTTTTCAGGCAAAGAATAAAGAAAAGGCCAGGGAAAAAATTCTTGGCGCGACAAAGAAGTTCAAAATCCCAAAGAATCTTTCTCCCAAAGACCTGGAAGGAATGATAGGATACTCCAAACAGATTTATCTTCGGGGTGGCCATCAGTAAACCCTTAGGTACAACTATATAAGGATAACTCCAACTTCACAATCAATSCAAACAACAGTCTGTGTTTGGACTACATTAAAGTGACATTCTACGCCTCACAGAGGTGGTGTTGGTCTTGAGGATCATCCCCAAATTTTAATAGAGGCTTTGCACTATCAAGTGATGGCAGCCATGACAGGTCAGGCAGGAACAAGTAAATTYGGTCTAATCTATAATCTACATTAATCTTACATTAGAAAGAATTCAGTTTCCGAGGGAAAAAGACTCCATTGTCGTGCCTCCTGTCATGGCTGCCATCACGTGATGATGCAAAGACTCTATAGACAACAAATAATTCTTCYAAGTCAGGTTTTTTGATTGCTGGGATATTTTATATCGATTATTATAACTTTATGTGAGCAAAATATAATTCATTTTGCAATAACGAGCAATATAATTAAATAGACCATTATTACATTCTAACAAATAAAGAATAAAAATAATGACAGAAAGCCTTAACTGTATCCGAAAAAGATACGACACCAGGCCGAATGCTTTACGATAAGGTAATTAAACTTGGAAGCCAATCGAAGAAAGACTGGTACCAAGCTCAACCCGCTGGGATTTTTGGGATTGAATTTAGAGATGCAAGATGGCGGAACTTTTCGTATAATGATTACGATRTCAGCGAGCAAAATTATTATGATAGTCAGTGCCTTAGAAAACTATAGAATTGTCTAAATGATACCTACGTATTTCATTGGTTACATGAAACATTTCGTGTTTCTAAATATATCATGGCAACTGCTTGCACTGACAGCTTAACCGTGCAACCGAGCGGAGATGACGACAACATATAAAAATATATTTACAGATGATGTAAACTAAGTATCGTAAGGTTATAAGAGACTCCTTGATGGCGTTCTCTCTCAACCAATCAAAAATTAAGACGAGTACGCGCGAGAGCCATCCACAATCCTCCACTGCAAAAAACTTCAGTGTGTAGTACGAATCAAAAATCAAGATTGCAGTTTGATAGCTATGAATTATTTTCCATTTATGTTYGATACACAGAAAAATAGAAATATTTGTTCAACTCTTCCTAACTGTCTCTATGGGCTCCCTGTGTCCTTGAAGTTGTATTTTTAAATATAATCATTAAATATTCATAGGGCGTTAAGTGGTAAATCTCCGTACCTTCCATAAACAAAGCCAGTTTTGAAGCTCTATCTAGAACTAATTACTCGACACCTTCCAACATGTCTGATACAGTCTTATACGTGCAGCGATCCATTTCGTCACCAATCTCCGCGAAGATCTCCTCGGCCATCAGTCTCTGCTTTCCTTGTCCAGAAATGATGAGTTCGCCGAATAAATAAATCCCCATACCCTATGTTATGGGGAAAAATGAATTACAAAAAATTAATACCAAAAGAAGTTTGTGTACGTTAGTGCATATGCTCTATAATTTTTACCTGGTCTTCGATCAGAAAGTGCCTGACATCTTTAAGACCGGGAATAAACCTTAAAACGAAGAGAAAGAGTATTCAGGTTTACTTGTGTCTGAAGAAGGTAAGATAATATGTGATTTGTATTGAGAGGTCACGTGGTCATTTCCCGCCATTTCTGGAGTAGTCGCAACCTTTTAATTTGAATTAATTGCCATGCAACAAATTAGAATATCAGTTCGCTGCCGTTCAAATCAGTTTGCCAAACTACATTTGCCAATGGCGGGAAAACGTCACGTGACACTGATGAACCAAATTTTAACGATAATAAAAGAGATGAAGGACACTAAATGTAATGAGAAGAATAGAATTCTTGTTTTAACTCACTTGTGCTTAACCACGAGTTCACACCAGCGATGACGAATCTGAGAAAAGAAAGAAAAGAAAAAATATAGCAAAAACCCAAAAATTGTTCGGAGTAAACAGTTTGGAATCATCAATACAATCGATATCAAATCGTTGATACAAAGAAGTATTGTTAATACCTCGGCATTGAGAGCCTCGAACTGATAGCTCTTATTTAACTGTCTCAGCGTCGTGTGAAGCAGACCTTCTCGCTCCAAGAGCTTCTCCAGCATCAATACAATCTGCTCTGAAGTTTCCTGTTGATATGAATCGAATAAGAATGAAGAAATGGGATAAAGAAAATTGGAATAATTGATGAATGATGGAATGGGAGTCAAAGCAAGTACGTAATTGTCCAAACAGCATCCTTTTACTATGCTATGGTTGTTTCGACCAATCACAATCCACGACATTTTCATCGAATTTTGTAACAAATATTCAAGATGGCGGAGGGAAACATTTTTTGTGAGTAGAAAAAATAATGCTCCAAAAGTAAAGAAAAACTTTTTAGTAGAGGTTTTTTCTAGACAAAAACGTTATTGTCATGTTTAACAAATACCAAGACGTTAAAATAAATAGCAAAATAGCTCGTGTTGTTCTGCAACGTCATATTTTGAACGTGTTAATGGAGACAGTGTTTACGAATAGTCAAGGTAAGAATGACATTTTGGTGTTTTCCCTCCTTTAAAATCTTAAATATAAAGGTGAAAATAATAGCTAGTATTGTTCAAGTGATTTATATTTCGATAATTTCATACAGTATTGGATATATTTATYATCACATACTAGTTGAAAGTTCTCTGGCTCTTTGCGGTGTCTTGCATTCTTCGTCCTGTTTCTCTTGTTCGTTGTATCCTGTCGACGCCAAAACTCGAACTACAAAAAAAGAAATCATCAAAACAAGCTTTCAAAAACCTMTACATTTGGAAAAGATCAAATAAGAAATTGGTCAAGGAAAAATAAAGTAGAAGTTAAGTTAAGATTAAGTGAGAATTTGGTCAAAGAAAAAATATATATAAGTTAAAAATACCTCTTCCAAAGCTTGGTTGACAAGAACGTTTTCCTTGCTTGCGAACGATTTTCGCCTGAGACACTGAAGGCAAATAGAAAGGCATTTGGTTTATATATTTGACATTGTGTGAAACGAGTCAAAACTTTGGGATGCTTTTTGGGGAGGGGTGGGTACGGTTGGATTCCCAGTATTAGTTAATGACATCATAGCAGTATCGTACCTTTGGTATTCCTGGTCGTTCTAGCCATTCTTCCATTATACTCTCTACAGTTCTATTGCAAATAATATAGAGAATATTCATTCAGATATTCCAATGGGTTTTCCCTTTTGCGTGAATGATACCACTAATACCATGAAAAATTTTTTTCCTTTCAAATGTTTTAATTAACTTCTTTTGAAGTCACAACATAATGGTTTTAATAACCTCTATTAGCTTGGGCGTAATATTTTCCAATTCAGACCACGTGTCGTTCCCTAGAATTTCCYTTCTTTGTTTAACGGTTGCGCACGAGAAAACGCACGATTATGGATACAGCTCAAACAAAGAATCTTATTCTCGAGAGAATGACACCTGATCTGAAAAGGGAAAACATCTCACCCGAGCTAAAACAATCTATAAAAAAATATAAGCTTACTGGGAGAGTACTGTTGGAAATTTTAGCACGAAAAACTCGAAGAAGTCCTGCAAAAAGAAAAGGGTAGAAAAACGAGTGTTTGTGGGTAACAAATTCGAGGTCTACAGCTAGAAAAGAGTGGGCCGAGTTAGCATTGCAGTGCATCATGGGATCGTTTAAGGGGACACTATTTACCCACTGCAAATCCAACTCGACCCAGTCTTTTCCTCAACCTCAGAATGGCTAATAGTAGAACATCGAAACATACAAGTAACAGTATTTTAAGTATACTCGAGTATAGTTGGTTACCTCAGAGTTGACCAGTTGTCCTTGGTAATGCTCTACGTACTCGTAAAGAAATCGATTGAAATTTTCTCGTCCAACAATGTTGGCCAGATGGTTAAGAAGAAAGTAACCCTGTCACATTATATGGAATACTTGTAAGTATTATTACGATTAACACAGAATTGAAATATGGTGTCCAATCTGTAAGGAAATCGCACAATCTCGAGTACAATTCGGAATTTATAGGTACGAGTGATGTTTTGAAAGTTTTCAAAATTTGAGAACTTTCAAATYATCCCGAATATCTCTAAATACCGAATTGTACGAGAAGATTGTGCGATTTTTTGTTTATAATACACTCAACAAAATTGAGCAACTTAATTGGGACTCTACAGAGTACAATTTGGGATTTAATTGTATTCGTCTTGTTTAATCAGAATCAAGTAATTTTATTGAGTGTATTATAAGAATGCCTATTGTTCGGGACAGACTAGCCTCGTGTTCAAGTGGAAACATAAAATTGTTTTCAAACGTAAAAGAAACTAGTCAGACCAGAATAGTTATTCAAATTGGACACCATATTTCGATTTAGTATATACTCATTCTTATCACGTGGATGGATTATTGTCATTTACACTGCTTTTCAATAGGTCGCGCGGAATCGTCGTCGCGACRAAGTAAKTTGGGACTTTAAGATTTGCAAAATCTACGACGACGACGTCAACCGGAAGTGTAAATAATTTCTCTTTGGGGTTCGGTTCATTGGAGATTTTATTCAAGACATTGTCAGTAAAGTCAACTCATCTACAGGGAAGACAGACTTTGAAGGCGCGAAACCCCAAAGAGAAGTTATTTACACTTCCGGTAGACGTCGCCGTCGAAGATTTTGTAAATCTTAAAGTCCCYAGTTTGCTTTGGTGGACGTAAATCATGACATTCCATAGAACGTTCCCCTGAAAAACCTGACTTTTTCCGATGTCTTGAAAACCCATTCTAGATCTGCACCCTGAAAAACACAGCATAATTGATCAGTGGTAGTAAGAAATTCAAGCGTACTTTGAGGTAGTGAACTTGGGTCCATTTTTTGGAGCACTTGTACTGGATGATGCTAGATGGTTGGGGTTGATCCTCAGGGTTGCTCCTAGTAGGTTCTTCTGCCATTTCGACTGAAAGGATAAGATATTTACTTATTAATAATTAGGGATTATTATCACTTATTAATCATTAGGGATTGTTATCATTCATTAATCATTAGGAATTGTTATCACTTATTAATTATTAGGAATCGTTATCGCTCATAAAATCATTAGRGATTATTATCGCTTGTTAGCCTTTAAAATTAGATGTCTCATACTAACCGACGTTGAACTTGGTCATCTTTGGCCTAAAAAAGACACATTAAAGCATCAGTAAGAATAACTTGACATTAATATATAGCTTGTAGGAAAACAAGATAAACAGCCTCATTCGTCATTAACAATATTTTGCACCAACACGTGAGGGCAGCCATTTGGATGGCGGGACCAATACAATCATTTTCCATGAAAAGTAATTCCATTCTCCAGATAGTATCGTTCTGCCATTCAGCCCCGTAAAAAGGTCGCTAACAGACCATTACTGAATAATCGTTTGACTGATCAAGTAACTATGGTTTCAAGTCGAAGTTGGACTCGATGAATAAAAGTTTGAAAATCTGCCATTCATTTGTTTGACCAACTCACCTTAGACACTGCATGTTTCTATCTGTTTCTCTCATCTCTGAGGACAGGGTGCGATATCTTAAGATCTGTCGTATCTCACGGTATTGCCGATCTTGTTGCTCGAGCCACTAGTATCAGAAGATTCAGACAAGATTAATTCACATGTGTGATGATGTGATGATACATGAAGATGATGATACATGATGATGATACATGATGAT